>MJUU01074392.1:2693-14706 GCA_002080025.1 Modiolus philippinarum
GTGATGGACATTAGCTTTTCTATTTTTACCCTTGATTTTCTGTACCATATTCCAAACTTTGTTCATAGGGGTATGGCAATTTAATTTTGAAACAAAGTTACGCCAAGAAGTGCGTCTTCTTTGTTTCAAGGTTCTTCGAGCTTTGGCACGAAAAACGCGAAAATTGCCAAGATTATCCGTCGTTGGATGTTTATTGAAAAGTTGCTCTGCCTTTTTACGATTTATCAGAGCACCATCACAGTCATCGTCAAACCAAGGTTTCCCAGGCCGTTTTGGGTTTGCCGAGGTTTTCGGTATAGATTTATTTGCAATGGAAAGTATTTTTTCACTGAAAAGACTTAAGGGATCAAGAACATCTTCAAACAATTCAGATTTCAATTCTTCTCTACATAAATTTTCATAAAGTGACCAATCAGCTTTATCAAATTTAAAACGCTGTGGCTTTTCTCCANGCCCTTTATTGATTTAAAGCTACTGTATGAATATTATCAAAATCCAATGACAAGTTAACTTACCAGAGCGCTAACAAGGCGGATGGACGGAAGCACGGTCGGTATTACCGATTGTGTGATACATTACAGTCT
This sequence comes from Modiolus philippinarum, assembly GCA_002080025.1. Taxonomy (NCBI): domain Eukaryota; kingdom Metazoa; phylum Mollusca; class Bivalvia; order Mytilida; family Modiolidae; genus Modiolus; species Modiolus philippinarum. Next base: position 3,278 of record MJUU01074392.1, read on the forward strand.
GCTATATTGCTTTTGTAATGATCAGTTATCCTAATTTCACAGTCTAGCGAACATGTTAAGTTTCCTGATTTAGTCAGTTTTAGCTTTCACATTAATTTTGCGACAGAGTAGGCGAGACATAAATTTGGGTCCACACTTGTGTTAAATCTGTGTTGTATTCTAATATATGCATCTTGTTGGATATGTACTGGGATGCGATCTGATCATATAACCTTAACCTCAAGTTCAAGGCTCAATAGCTCAATATATTTTCATGTCAATTCCATGTCTATACTCTGAATATTATAAGTTTATTGACACATTAATTTGCAAGTCAAGTAAATGTCTGTCTGTCACTTGTAACTTAACCCTGATATTAGCTCAGTAGTATAAATGCACAGGCAAACTCGTATTTGACGAGGTGCCCGACGAGGTGCAACGAGGTGCTACCGTAGTAATACTATATATCATGCCTTCGTCTTTGACGAGGTGCTATTGTTCTAATAGTATATTCTATGGCTTGGTATTGGACGAGGTGCTATTGTTCTAGTAGTATATTCTATGGCTTCATATTGGACGAGGTGCTATTGTTCTAATTGTATAGTCTATGGCTTCGTATTGGACGAGGTGCTATTGTTCTAATAGTATGTTCTATGGCTTCGTATTGGACGAGGTGCTATTGTTCTAATAGTATATGTTCTATCGCTTCGTATTGGACGAGGTGCTATTGTTCTAATAGTATACTCTATGGCTTCGTATTTGACGAGGTGCTATTATACTAACACTTCACTTGGTTTACATGGTAACTGTTTGCTTTATTGTAGTCTCTCCCTCTACTTTACCTTCTACTTTGGCCTCGCCCTAACTTAAGTATGCAAATGAGGTGCTACTAGTTATGCTTAGCAGTTCATTCTGGTATTGGCCTTAACCCTAACTTTTACCCTATACCTTAAACTCTAACCCTAAACCTAAGCCTATCCATAATTTATTGACCCTAACTAACAGTAACCTTAATGTATATAACAGTAACCCTAACCCTTATGCATATAACAGTAACAACAACTCTAATGTACATAACAATAACGATAATGTATATATCAGTAACTTTATGTATATAACCATAACCCTTACCATTTTTTGTTGCAGTTTTTTCTATACCTCCATAATATTAAGTTCTATTCTAATATTTTAAAACTATTTGAGTTACCCCCCCCTTTTATCCAACCTCTAACTCTAACCTAAGCTTTTATGACAACTCTGTATTCATTATTTTATTTTCGAATGTTATTCTAATATTCTCAAACCATTGTAGATATCCTTTTTATCTCTATTTTTAGTTGCTATGACAACTCTACATTCATTTATTTTTTCGAATGTTATTCAAATATTCTGTATTCAAGTTATCTCCCTAACCAAAACCTTAACACTAACCCAAGTTCCTATGACAACTCTTTATTCATTTATTTAATTTATTGTTATTATTTTATTTACTTTTTATTTCATTTTCACTTTATCGTTTATTATTTCTTTATTTTTATTTACTTTATTATTATTTATTTATTGTCATAACCAATATCTATTTTATTTATATTATTTATAATTCTATTTTTTAATATTCATTTTTATACTATTTTATTTTTTTTATTAGTATTTTATAATTTTATTATTATTGAATTATTATGTAGTATCTTTTATTGATATTCTTGATTAATTAATGTTTTATTTATGTTATTTATTATTTTTAACATTATTTTTTTATCTTTATTTATATTAATTTAGAATTTAATTCTAATATTTTCAAACTATTTGAGTTCTCTCCTTTTTTTATCCTTACCCTAACCCTAACCTTTAACTTTATACTTATTTTCGTACTGATCCTAACTTTTCTGTTTTAAGAATCACCTTAACCCTATGTATATAACCCTAACCCTTATGTACATAATCCTAATTCTTATGTATATAACAGTTATCATACCCCTTATGTATATAACCCTAACTCTAATGTATATAAGTATATCCCTTATGTATATAACCCTAACCCTTATGTATATTACACTAAAACTTTGGTATGTAACAATTACCCTAACCCTTTGGTATGTAACAATTACCCTAACCCTTATGTATATAATAATAAACGTTATAAACCCTTAATCCTAACTGTAACTAATGCTAACACAATCTCTAACTCTTGTATATTCTGTAACGATCCAAATAATGAATGTTACCCTAATTTAACCTTATAAAAACCCTAACCTGATCATCGGTGTTATAACCTAATCACTTATAATTAAGATATATGAAATCCAAACCCAAATGATATAAATAATACTGACCTGAAACTTGAAAATAATTTTATCTATTAAGTAATGATAACCTAACCTAAAGCTTTCAAACAAACACCAACGTGAATAATAGTATCATCCCCAATGATGAAATAAGTTTTACCCTAACAAAAGTAACCTTAAACTAAACTTGCCCGTTATCATAACCTATTCCCTAATAATGTATAACATTACCCAAACCCCTAACCTTGGGCTTTATTAACCACAGCAAAGTCTAAGCCATCCCTAGCCCTAATCCTTTTTCATAACTTTACCCTTACCTTTATTAGATCTGTTACCCTAACCATACTGATGGATATCATAATTCATTGAAAACACATTATGAAACTATGACTAAGAATTAACACAAAACATCAATGACATTGATATGAACATAAGACCATTCATGACTATGAACACATAACATATAAACATATGAAGTTATGAATGATAACAAGTAGAAGACGGAATAAACAGTAAGTGATACTATGAAAACATATTGATACTGAAGATAATATGAAAACTAATGTGAAATGAAATACTAAAAGCGGAAGCTATGACTATCAACTGACATTAACTATGAACACAGATAGATATTGAAACACTATGAACTACAAATACAAACATAAGGATAAATATGAAGTGATACAACATGAAATTGAACACAAACACAACAGAACATGACAACAACATTAATGTAAGCTTAACAGAGAAATAATGTCAACTATGACAATGAATTGACACAGAACATGTAAATACATGAACATTAACACGAATGTTTACACCAAAACACGACACATAACGTCAAGTATGAACACACATACACAACAAAACATGACAACATAATGACATTAATGAAAGCTAAACAAGGAAATAACGTCAACTATGACAATAAATTGACCCAAACTATGGAAACCTATTAATGTGAACACAAAATGCAAGCATAAATGTTAAAGCATTAACATAAAGTGATACAAATTATGAAAACCTATGAATATGAACAACAAATACAAGCAAAAATGTTAAAACATTAACCTGAAGTGATACAACATATCGATGTGAACACCAAATATGAACAGAAACATTGAAACATCAATATAAACAGACACAGGACATGTAAACATATGAATATTAACACGAACGTGAACACCAAATCATAAGCATACAGTTAACTACGACTATAAAGTGATATTAAAACATGTAAACATATGAACATTAACACGAATGTGAACACCAAATCATAAGCATAAAGTTAACTAAGACTATAAAGTGATATAAAACATGTTAACATATAAACATTGACACGAATATTAACACCAAAACACGACACATAACGTCAAGTATGAACACAAAAACACAATAACAACTGTTAAAACCTTAACATCAATGTAAACACAGAAACATACTATCAAACGTAAAATATGAAATGAAATACAACAAAATATGAAAATAAATGTGAACTTTGACTATAAAATGATATAAAATTTTATTTTTTCATTTTAGTCCGATTTTGATGCCGTTTTTTTGCAATGGATTCCTTATGAAAAATAAATACAGTGCTGCACCATCAGATTTTTGATAATTTGTGTCCTTTCCGAGTTATGAGGGGCCAAACGGGGCAAACAGTTTTTGTGAAGCTCTTACGAAGCTCTTACGGTTTCCGAGTTACAAGGGGTGAAAGGGGCCAAACTTGCAATTTCTCTAAATATGTGAAATCTTTATTTTTCATCGGATTTTGATGAAATTTTTTTCTTTGGATTCCTCTTGATATAAGCTTTCAGCAATATGTCAACGGTTTTCGCGTAGCTTTTACCGTTTCTGAGGTACAAGGGATCAAATGGGTCAAAATTGCAATTTTTTAAGATATGTGAAATCTTTATTTTTCATCGGATTGTGATGGGATTTTTTTCTTAAGATTCCTCTTGATATAATGTAAGCATTGGCATTGTGTCAATGGATTTGGTGTAGCCCTCCCGTTTCTGAGATAAAAGGGGTCAAAGGTGCTGAAATTTTCAAAATATGTAAAATCCTCTATTTTTTGTAGGATTTTAATGGGTTCAATTCTTCGGATTCCTTTTATCATATTGTTAAAGTAGTATGTTGATCGTTGACCAATTTGATATACCTCTTTCTATTTCCAATCTATATAAGGAATCATTTACGCTAATTTTTTTATTTGCATTAGTTTGTGTGCAGTTAATTACTGGGTCTAGTTCTTTATTGTGTCCATTTAATTACTGTATCAAGCTCTTTACTGTGTTCTCATTTATTTTGAATTACACTCGTTCAAGTTTCAGTGTTCGACATGCTGCGGTCGTATCATGCTGCGCTCGGCGTAGCCCTTTATTATTATATGTTGACAAAAATACATTTGGAGAAATAAATTGCTTATACTTTAAGTTTGTTACAGGACTTGTTTTAGGCCTTTACTTTTGGCAGAGGCTAATTTTTGTAAATAAGTAAAAAAAAATATATTATCATTTTTTTCCTTGATGGTTATATTTCTTTGAATGAATACTTCCCTTTTTGGTTGAAGCGTACACTTTCAAAATGCAAGAGAGAACAAAATGGAACCATTGCAACTTTGCTTAAGATAAAAAAAAATACAGATACAGTATAAAAAGATCACTTCACAAGAAATATTACTTCAAATTCATTTTAGTTTTATATTTATCAAATAATTTTATTTTTCTTTTATTTTGTACCAGTATTTGTTTTCATTTCCATCTTGTGTGTGTCATGAAGTGTCTGTTATTCAAGCTAATAGACTGGTTTCTAAGAGTCAACGTGTTATATGTAAGTGTAATGTCTGAAGTTTTTGATATATATGACTAACTTAATTAATTCTCTATTTAGTTATTAAGTCTCCCAAACGAAGTTTGTGGAGACTTATTGTTTTTACTCTGTTTCTTATTTTTATTATTATGTCGCCCCAGACGTAGTCGGGACGACATATTGTTCTTTGTCCGTTTCTCTATTATTTATTATAATTATTTAGTCGCCCAAACAAAGTTTGGCGACTTGTTGTGTTTGCACCGTTTCTTATTAAGTCTCCCAAACGAAGTTGGGAGACTTATTGTTTTTGTTGCGTTTCTTATTAAGTCGCCCAAACGAAGTTTGGCGACTTATTGTTTTTGCTCCGTTTCTTATTATTATTATGTCGCCCCAGACGTAGTCGGGACGACATATTGTTATTCCTCCGTTTCATATTATTAAGTCTCCCAAACGAAGTTTGTGGAGACTTATTGTTTTTACTCAATTCTTATTATGTCGCCCCAGACGTAGTCGGGACGACATATTGTTATTGGTCCTTTCTTTGTTATTATGTCGCCCCAGACGTAGTCGGGGCGACATATTGTTTTGGTCCGTTTCTTTGTTATTATTACGCTTTCTTTCTTTCTTTCTTCCACCTCTTTTTGTCCGGCTTAGTTCTCAGAGATGCCTGGACAGTAATCATTCATATTTGGTACAAAGTTGGAACACTATCTGGAGGGGTGGATGCAAGTAAATTTTTTTTCTAAGTTGGCGCCATTTCCAAGATGGCGACCAAAATACGAAAAATTCGAAATTCTTCCAATTTCAAGGAAAATTTAAATTTTCTTAATCATGCTTGGACAGAATTCATTCATAATTGGCACAAAGTTGGACCACTATGAGGAGATGTGCATGCACCACCAAAAGTTTTCAAAATGGCACCGGTTGCCATGGAAATGGCAAAAAAGGCGGGAAAATCAAAAGACTCATAATTGGATGAAAATTTACAGAAAGGTTGCTTAGGACATGGGGGAAGGTTTTCCGATGTCCAAGACTTCAATATGGCACCGGTTGCCATGGAAACGGCAAAAAAGGCGGGAAAATCAAAGTGCTCAAAATTGGATGAAAATTTAAAGAAAGGTTGCTTAGGACATGGGGGAAAGGTTTCTGATGTCCAAGACTTCAATATGGCACCGGTTGCCATGGAAACAGCAAGAAGGTGGGAAAATCAAAGTGCTCAGAATTGGATGAAAATTTACAGAAAGGTTGATTAGGACATGGGGGAAAGGTTTCCGATGTCCAAGACTTCAATATGGCACCAGTTGCAATGGAAATGACAAAAAAGGTGAGAAAATCAAAGTCCTCAGAATTAGATGATTAATTGATTTTCAACGAAAATTGATTTCTAGGTAGATTTTGATGCTGCGAACAAGCTTCAATCATCTAATTGGCTGTCAGGGGCGACATCAGCTATTGCTTGCAATTGCAAATCTAGTTATTATTCTTTCTTTCTTTCTTTCTTTCTTTCTTCCAAGGATTTTTGTCCGCGTATTTTCTCAGAGATGCCTGGACAGAATTCATTCATATTTGGCACAAAGTTAGATCAACTTGAGAAGATGTGCATGCACCGGCAAAAATTTTCAAAATGGCCGCCGTTTCCAAGATGGCTGCCGAAATACGTCAAAATTTCAACTTTGTCGGATTTCACTGAGAATTGATTTCTAGGTAGATTTTGATGCTGCGAACAGGATGGAATCATCGAATTGGCTGCCAGGGGCGACATCAGCTATTGCTTGCAATTGCAAATCTAGTTATTCTTGTTCTTCTTCTTCTCTTTCCGCCAAATTTTTGTCCGGGCATTTTCTCAGAGACTAATAGTCGGATCTTCATCAAACTTCACAGGATGATAGACTATAATCCCAAAAGGTGCAATGGGGTGTTGGAATTTTTGAAATGGCGCCGGTTGCCATGGAAACGGCAAAAAAGGCGGGAAAATCAAAGTGCTCAGAATTGGATGAAAATTTACAGGAAGGTTGCTTAGGACATGGGGAAAAGGTTTCCGGTGTCCAAGACTTCCATATGGTACCGGTTGCTATGGAAATGGCAAAAAAGGCGGGAAAATCAAAGTGCTCAGATTTTGAATGAAAATTTACAGGAAGGTTGCTTAGGACATGAGGAAAAGGTTGCCAGTGTCCAAGACTTCCATATGGCACCGGTTGCCATGGAAATGGCAAAAAGGGCGGGAAAATCAAAGTGCTCAGAATTGGATTAAAATTTACAGGAAGGTTGCTAAGGACATGGGGAAATCTAGTTATGTCGCCCCAGACGTAGTCGGGACGACATATTGTTATTCCTCCGTTTCTTATTATTATTATTCCAGCCAAAGTTTGTCCGGTCAATTACTCTGCGATGCATGATCAGAAGTTCATGAAACTTGATATAAAGTTGGATCACCATATGAAGATGTGCGTTTTAATATTTTTATTTTCAAAATGGCCGCCATTTCCAAGATGGCCGCCATTTTACGTTTAAAAATGGGGATTGAATATCTCGGGAACTACTACACAGATTTTCTTCATATTTTGTAGAAATGTTTAATAAGACAAGAGGAAGGAATCTATGCAAAGAAATTTTTCAAAATGGCCACCATTTTCAAGATGGCTGCCGAAATACGTAAAAAAATTCAATTTTGTCCAATGTCAATGAAAATTGAATTGTAGGCAGATATGAACACTGCGAACAAGATGCAACTGAAAAAAAAAATTCAAAATGGCTGCCATTTCCAAGATGGCCGCTAAAATATGTCAGATTTTCAACTTAGTCCAATTTCGACGAAAATTGATTTCTAGGTAGATTTTGACACTGCGAAGAAGATGGAATCATCGAATTTTCTGTCAGGGGCGACATCAGCTATTGCTTGCAATTGCAAATCTAGTTATTATTATTCTTCCTCTCTTTTTTTCCGCCGTGAACTTGTCCACCTGATTTCTCGCAGACCGATGGTCCAGTCTTTACCAAACTTCATAGGAAGAACCCCATACCGAGATGTGCTTTTTGGTCTTGAAATTTTCAAAATGGCTGCCGTTGCCATGGAAACTGAAAAAAGGCGGGAAAATTAAAAGTGTTCCAAATGGAATGAAATTTTACAGGAAGGTTGTGTAAGAAGTGGAGAACATGTTTTGAAGTTGAAAATTTCCAAAATGGCGGCCGTTGCCATGGAAACTGAAAAAAGGCGGGAAAATTGAAAGTGCTCCAAATTGCATGAAAATTTACAGAAACACTGTGCAAGAAGTGAAGAACATATTTTTTGGTCAAAAATTTTCAAAATGGCGGCTGTTGCCATGGAAACTGAAAAAAGGCGGGGAAAATTAAATGTGCTCCTAATTGCTTGAAATTTTACATATTGGTTGTACAGAAAGTGTAGAACTAATTTTGAGAGTTCGAATTTGCCGGGATCTGATCAATGGGAGGTTTGGGCGACTTTTGTGTTTCGCTTTGCGAACACTCTTATTCTTATTATTATTAAGTCTCCCAAACGAAGTTTGGGAGACTTATTGTTTTTGTTGCGTTTCTTATTATTATTATTATTCTTTCTTTCTTCTCGTCCGGATGAACTTGTCCGGAGTAGATCTCAGAGACCTTTTAACCTAGAGCTTTGAAACTTTGTATCATGTTAGCCCCATGTATCTTGTTGTGCATAATGTAAAAAAAATTAGATTGGGGTCCATTAAGGGTACATTTGGGGGGGCTCAAATAGGGGTGGGGTCCTCCATGTTAACCCTATGGGAAAATGAAATGATTTTTTCACCATTTTTTCACTGTATCTTGAAAACTAGTAACTGTAACTCCATGAAACTTCATAGGAAAGATGTTTGTCATGTGATTAAGGGTCCCACAGGATTAGAAATTTCAAAATTAGGACCGCTGCTATGGAAACCATACAAAAAATTGAAATTTTGAGAAAACGCATTTATTATTGATAATTATATTTTCATTACAGCTATATGTATTATTTAGGTTATAAGGGGAACCCCTGCCCAATTTTTTTTTTGAAACAAGATATGAAATTCATTGTTATGGATAATGGAGCATCTGTTTGCCATGGAAACCAAGCCAAAAAGCTATAATTTTGTTTAATTAGTACTGTTGCCATGGAAACCATACAAAAAATTGAAATTTTGAGAAGAAACTTTTACTACTGATAATTATATTTTCATTACAGCTATATGTACTATTTAGGTTATAAGGGGAACCCCTGCCCAATTTTTTTTTTTAAACAACGTATGAAATTAATTGTTCTGCATAATGGAGCATTTGGTTGCCATGGAAACCAAGGCAAAAAGCTATAATTTTGAGAAAAACGTGTTTTCTGCTGTGTGTTATGTTTTGATTTCAACTGTATGTATAAAGTTAATTATAAGGGGAACCCCTGCTCACATTTTTTTTCAAAGGGGGTTTTAAAATGCCCAGGAATCCGATATGGGAGTTCGTTTGGGAGACTTTTGTGTTTCGCTTGCGAACACAGTTATAACTTGTTATTATGTCGCCCCAGACGTAGTCGGGACGACATATTGTTTTTCCTCCGTTTCTTCTTATTATTATTATTATTATTATTCATGTTATTATTATTATTCTTTATTATTCCAGCCAAAGTTTGTCCGGTCAATTACTCAGCGATGCATGATCAGAAGTTCATGAAACTTGACATAAAGTTGGATCACCATATGAAGATGTGCGTTTTAATATTTTTTTTTCAAAATGGCCGCCATTTCCAAGATTGCCGCCAAAATACTTCAAATTTCAACTTTGTCGGATTTCAACGAAAATTGATTTCTAGGTAGATTTTGAACCTGCGAACAAGATGGAATCATCGAATTGGCTGCCAGGGGCGACATCAGCTATTGCTTGCAATTGCAAATCTAGTTATTATTATTCTTTCCCTTTCTTCTCGTCGCAATGAACTTGTCCGCGCAAAATCTCAGAGACCATCAAACTTAGAGCTTTCAAATTTTGAAGGATATTAGCCCCATGTATCTAGATGTGCAATCATCAAAAAATTTTCAAAAGGGGGTCCATTAAGGGTACTTTTGGGATATCAAAAAGGGGTGGGTAGTCCTATAGTAATCCTGTGGGAAATTGAAATTTTGAAAGTTTTTCACCATTTTTTTCACTGTTTCTCAAAAACTATTAACACTAGCTCCATGAAACTTCATCAGAAAGGTAAGAATCATGTAAGAAAGGGTTCCACAGCATTGGGAATTTCAAAATAACTACCGTTGCCATGGAAACCTTACCAAAAAATGGAAATTTTGAGAAAATAGTAGTTTCTGTTGATAATAGTATTTTAATTACAGCAATGTGTATTACTTAGGTTATAAGGGGAACCCCCGCCCAAATTTTTTTTTGGAAAGGTTCTGAAATAGGGTAAAATGGACAAAAGAGCACTTTGTTGTCATAGAAACAAAACCAGAAACGTATTTTTTGTTGAAAAATTGAGTTTTCTGATAAAAAAAAGGAATTTTGAGAAATATGTATTAAATAGGTTATAAGAGGAACCCCTGCCTAAATTTTCTTTGGAAAGAGATCTGAAATCGGATGTAATGGACAAAAGAGCTTTAGTTGCCATGGAAACAAAACCAAAAGCATATTTGTGGGGGAAAATCAGGTTTTCTGCTAAAAAAGAAGGAATTTTGAGAAATATGTATTACATAGCTTATTAGGGGAACCCCTGCCCAATTTTTTTTTTGCAAAGGGTCTGAAATCGGGTGTAATGGACAAAAGAGCACTTTTTTGTCATGGAAACAAAACCAGAAACGTATTTTTTGTTGAAAAATTGAGTTTTCTGACAAAAAAAGGAATTTTGAGAAATATGTATTAAATAGGTTATAAGGGGAACCCCTGCCCAAATTTTCTTTCGAAAGAGATCTGAAATTGGATGTAATGGACAAAAGAGCAGTTGGTTTCCATGGAAACAAAACCAAAAGCATATTTTTGGGGGGAAAAACAGGTTTTCTGATAAAAAAGAAGGAATTTAGAGAAATATGTATTACATAGCTTATAAGGGGAACCCCTGCACAAATTTTTTTTGGAAAGGGTCTGAAATAGGGTGTAATGGACAAAAGAGCACTTTTTTGTCATGGAAACAAAACCAGAAACGTATTTTTTGTTGAAAAATTGAGTTTTCTGACAAAAAAGTAATTTTGAGAAATATGTATTAAAAACCCCTGCCCAAATTTTCTTTCGAAAGAGATCTGAAATTGGATGTAATGGACAAAAGAGCATTTGATTGCCATGGAAACAAAACCAAAAGCATATTTTTGGGGGGAAAATCAGGTTTTCTGATAAAAAAAAGAAGGAATTTTGAGAAATATGTAT
>MJUU01074394.1:17633-39690 GCA_002080025.1 Modiolus philippinarum
CAGTAGTTTCAGAGGAGAAGATCTTTGAATGTCTTTTCCCATACGGTCCAATGTTAAAACTATGATCCACGCTGGCGGCCATCTTGGATATAGCACAGATCTGAAAAACAACTTTTTTGCAGGGGAGCATCTGAGGACTATTGTGGCCAAGTTTGGTTTCAATTGGCTGAGCAGTTTCAGAGGAGAAGATCTTTGAATGTCTTTTTCCATTGGGTCCGATGTTAAAACTATGATTCCCGCTGGCGGCCATCTTGGATATAGCGCGGATCTGAAAAACAAATTTTTTGCAGGGGACAATCTAAGGACTATTGTGGCCAAGTTTGGTTTCAATTGGCTGAGTAGTTTCAGAGGAGAAGATCTTTGAATGTCTTTTTCCATAGGGTCCAATGTTAAAACTATGATCCCCGCTGGCGGCCATCTTGGATATAGCGCGGATCTGAAAAACAACTTTTTTGCATGGGACCATCTAAGGACCATTGTGGGCAAGTTTGGTTTCAATTGGCCCAGTAGTTTCAGAGCAGAAGATCTTTGAATGAAAAGTTTACGCCGGAAGGACGACGGACGACGTACGACGGACGGACGGACGACGGACGAAAAGTGATGGCAAAAGCTCACCCTGGCTATAGCCAGGTGAGCTAATGATAACTTTGATTTATGTTAAAATGCATGTCTGCATGTTCAATGAGAACTTTGATTTATCTTAAAATGCATATCCGCATGTTCAATTTAGCCCTTTAGTTCCACAACAAGTCTAATGTGAACAATTTCAAGAGGTATACTAGTAAAAAGTTTTTTCATTCAAGCAAAGCATTTAATGACTACCAAAAAGCTGCATACATGCAATATCTTTTAGATGAAGTAACAATTTCATCTGGGAATTATTGTCCCAAATACTTCACGTTTGCTACATTTGGACAAATACAAATGAATGCAATCGAGGTCACTATCAGCTAAATTAAATCTTTTCTGGCAAGGAGATAAAATCCAGGCTTTCAGAGTTTCATCTTGAATCTGAAAATGTAAATGCGATTTGTCCTACAATTTACCATGATTAATACAATCTATCACCATTGGAAATGCAAGATCGAGAAATCTCAGACACCCAAGGGTAAGATTTCAATATTTCTCTGACGAGGCTTGCCGAGTCAGAGAACTATTGAAATCTTACCCGAGGGTGTCTTAGGTTTATAAATCTTACATTTTCAACGGTGTTTGATTGTTTTTCTCACATTTATAAGCAAAATACATGTTTCTTTACAACCAGACTACAGTTGGCGTCCGCCATATCATAGCAATTTACTATGACGTCGATAACGTCATAATGTATTTCCTCGCGTGAAATTCTTATCTCACCCGTGGGTTGAAACAAGGATATCTCAAACGGCTAAAAATGGGTACTGGCTTGTCTCAAATTACCTTTATCTCTGTTACCATCAATGCCTTGAACAAGTAGTACCCCGTCGTCTTCTGATGAAGGATTCGGACTAGCAATAAACAGGGTTTCTTGTGGAAACATCCCGTCTTCGAAATCATATACTGTTTCATCGGCAGTGTCTACATTTAACTATAATCAGAAAATTATAATAAGAACAGGAAGAAAGGAGATAATTTTTATGTGATTGTAATTTACTGCCATTGTATGAGATTACTGTTATCTTCTCACCATCCATTAGATACTCATTGATGTACAACGAAAAAAAATTGAAAATATCAATTAAACACAAAAAAGAAACATGCATATAGATTATGTAAGCCAAAATAGTATCCTGTGAAATAAGTTCCAAATGGAACAAATGTTATTGATATATCCATGAGATTTATTCCGTCTGGAGATTATTTCACCAGGTGAGCAGTAAATACTTTCCAGCTGGAGATTATTTCACAGGGCGAGCTATGAAATTTGTTCCTTTGGAACTTATTTCACGGCGGATACTATAAATCGTCACATAATTACACCACAAGATCCCGTTTATTACAATATTATAGTTAAATAAACTGTGAGGCTTTTAAATTTAACTATCGAGGGGGGATAAAATATTGTAATAATCGGGATAAAGTGTTGATATCTTTTTCTCAAATGATAAATGATTTACACTGAGAATTGTATTTCGAATAAATTTGGCAGGAAATACCAGGGGGATTTATTTATGAAACCTAATTCAACCGGTCAGAACCAGTTTTAACTTGATTAATCTGTAATCTATAATCGTCGTGCCTTAATTATTGTATTGGTTTCTGCTCTCCATGTAACTGTATGAATACTTCAGTCCATTGTATGCATAGTTTATTAATGACATTTCAACAGCTGCAGGAGGACCACGACGAAGGCTAGTAAACGATACTTCCCAGCTCCTCTTATCAATTGTTATTCTTGTAACATCAGCGTAGTACTCTTCCTAAATAACAAGAATAATCATCTTTATAAAAAAGTATTAGTATATGTATAATAAAAAATGTCTATCTGTTAGAATTAACAAGATTCAAAATCATATCTTAAGGATGGTCACTCCTCAGGTTTTTGAAACTGTCTCCGACTTCGGGATTTCTCATATTTTATCCATCATGATGCATTAGAAAATTTTGCACACTGACCCCTACTNAAAAAAAAAAAAAAAAAAAAAAAAAAAACATCTTGTACAAACGTTTACAAAATCTCATGAAATTCTTGATAAATCTTTATTGTATTCCAAAGGTCGATTGCCTTAATGAACTGTAAATGAAAAATCTAGAGGAGTTCGGTTTCCCGCCCAAATTTCAGGCACTTATATCTCAAAAACGGGCAAACTGACTTACCAATATTTTTTGCTAAAAACGATGTATGATCGATGTTCTACGAAATAAAGATATTAGTTTCAAAACCTTGATTTTATGAACTTGAGGAGTGACCATCCTTATGATGAATTATGTTTGACTAACCGTTCTAACTAATCTATCGTCAATAATACCTTACGTTTTTTTTTTCTTGTATGACTCTCTCTTGTAATATTTCAGAGTGATGTTTATGAACTGCGTTTTCATATCTCATCTCTACATATTTATAAGAATATTAAATATTCCTTCCAAGGAACACAAGACCTCCATTTGAAGTTTTGACAGAAATCCACCTTATTTATTACATTTTCATTCATAATTCTTGATTTTTACTATTGATTACTGGCTAAATTTACAATTTATAGTCAATTAATGATCACCAAAACCGTCATATGAAAATGATACATACATTCACTTAGTTTTGATCAAAACTCTGATTGAAGAATATTTTTTTAACTTAATAATGAGATGATACCCTTCGATACCAAATTGCTGTTGATGTGCTTTCGGCCACTAACGCAAAGAAGAGGTTTGGTGCACCCTAAAACTTTTCTTTAGAAATAACTCTGCCAAGTGATGACCTTTGCGGTCGACATTTTTAAGGTAGTTTTCCACCTTATTTGATTTTTTCTTCTTGAAGTCGCGCTTGAAATTTTTTTTTCGAAAAATTTGTTATCACTTCAATTTAGTACAGTAGTAGAGATAATCATCATTATGATATATTCAGTGTTTTGTCAAGTGTTGTAACTTACACTCACATTTGTGTAGGGTTGGTCTAATGCAATTTAATTCTATGATAATGTGTTGGTATGGTGAGCTGCAAAGGTAGAATATACGATTCCCAATGCCAACAGTGATGAAAATCATCTTTTTAAACCTGTTAACATCGGAAAATCCAGCAAGGTACTTGTTGTCATCTATGGCAACACCGCCTGCACTATGTCCAGCGCCCTAGACCACTCGGCCACCTAGGCTATATAAAAAAATATAGCTTTCGGTAACCGGGTCATTCCTCCTTGTAGGAAATCTAAGGTTGTAACATAGTACACGATGAACATTGTGTGGGTAGGAAATAGATAGACGAAGGATAAGGTTGCAACAGGTAAGGTACATTAGGTATATATAAGGTTGCAACAGGTAAGATACATTAGGTATATAGATAATAGCCGAAGACCTTGCTGGATTTTCCGATGTTAACAGGTTTAAAAAGATGATTTTCATCACTGTTGGCTATTATATTTATACCCAATTTAATTCTAGGTCGTTGCCTTATGCCTTTTCTAATTAATGAGAGTATCGGTTTTTGACTCTGCGCATTTATTGCAATTCACTGCATGTAATTTAAAAATTGTTGATTTTTGCTTTTCCTAATTTAGGTCATTTATTGGTGACCTGGTATATTTATCCATTGAATTAGGCCTGAACTGTGACGACGCACACACATCCAAAGATATATCGATATGTTTTTACTTCACAAATATCGAAGAAACGAGATTTAGATATTCATTGAAAAAATTTGTCAAATGCAAAATAACTTTTATCTGTTTCCACAAATTTAGCGTTTAACACAAATTAAGAAAAATTCTGTTAAGAATATCAATTTTTTCACTTCTTTTATATTTTTCTCCCTTTTCATCAACTCCTACAAGTAATTAAGAAATAACAAAATACCGAAGTTACCGTCAATTTAGTTCCTGTACACACGCATTTCGAGAACTAAGAGCCAGGCCAAAAAACGTTATATTTTCTGTTGTTCAATAATTATATTGCTATTGTTTTGTCTTACTGATGGGCTATAATTTTGACCCCTCTTGTCAATTTTTTTACTTTTCCTTTGACTTAGCTGTTTTAGATTAGAGGTGGAAAACTCCTGATGTTCAGATTTTTAAGAATTTCACATTGATGGATCAGTGTGTAAGAACTTTGTCAATTGATGAATTTGGGCAAAAATATTGATAGGGCATTATGCTGATTTTGGAATAAATAGCGTCTGAATTTATTGCCGGAACCCCTCTAAACTTTCAAATGACGCTGCACAGAGAATCTATTTTTGTAAACCCATTTAAAATATATTAAGAATTTCATAATTTTGTCTGAATTCTTCTTCAAATGTATTCAAACAATTTTTGACGAAAAGTGGAGTTCAGTGTACAAAAACTTCCAATGCATTATCATGGATATAATCAGAGTTCGAAAATTTGATCTTGAATTTGTAGAGTTAAAGTGATGAGTGAGCCACTTAAAGGTGAGCTTCAGATTTCAGAAGCATTCGATGTCCTCGAGTTTTATCAACTCGAAGAGGATTATTTATTTTTTTGCACATGGATCATATTTTCTTGGTCATAGGTCACTTTAACAAGCATGAAATAGGCAATATGAAAATTTTATCTACTTCCAAATGTATTTTCATAGTACTTAAGGCTATAAACAGCAAAATTAATGGAACATGAAGGAAAACTCTAGAGAAAAATGTTTCCCGCAAATATTTTGACGTCTTATATCTCAAAAATTATCCGATGGATTTTGCAAAATTTGCTCATGTTGTTCTTTTAGCAAAGTTCTTCAAAAACAAAAGGTCAGAATTTTAATTCTAATTACAAAATTTCTGACACTCGTACTCCCTTAAAATATGAAAATAAGCTATTACAAGCGGTACATACATTCTTTAACATACTATGCAGAAACGTGTTTTTCGTGTAAAAAGATGCATCAATGTATATTTACATATCCATAAGGATAAGGTCATTATCCTCATAAGCTCCTAACTTAAATTTAAAAGGAATAATTTACTGTCGTCAGCTGATTAAAGCCTCTTTGTGTAGTTTCTGTTGAGTGTTTCTTTTGAATGTGCGCTTTTACATCAGTGGGTTTATGGTCTTGTAATTTTTAATTGACATGATCTGTGACGAGACATACATTGTAAGTTGTCCAAGTGAAAAAAAAACTAGTTTACAATAACTTTGGTATTTATTTATTTATTCATCTAAATATAATCGAATACAAGATATTCATGTCATATAGAATTAGGATACAGATTTCATAACCTCTTCGGCAGCATCTCAAAGGGGATCCCAAAAAGTCTTTTATTGCAGTGTGGATTTGGTAAAATAATTCCCTGTGGTACAGATGTATGCTCTTTATTTGTCTTAGATATGGTTAAGTTGTACATGAGATGATATCGTATCTCATGTGTACTCTTTGTTCAATTACTATTATCTAAATTTATGTAAATTCAAAAACCGAAGGATTAAATCCCTCCATCGTAGTTTTGACTTTAGCTATATTTGATATTACCGATAATTCGGACTTTGGTTTAATGCATTTTAAACAATCTTTGAAATTATGGATTTCCTTTGTTTGGGTTCTAGTGCTGCTGATGAGGAATTAATTTCCGAAATAGCCAGGAGCTCATTAAAATGATTGCAGTTGGAGTTAACATATGTGTTAGGGTCTTATGTCCATTTACCTCATATCCTTTCGTAAAGTATTATATTTCTTACAAAAGCAGAACACCTCATAAACGGGGCCTATACCATTTTATTTGAAAACATGCAATATCTAAATTAAAGAAAATTTTGATAAAAGCAAAGGAGTATCTCCCTCTTGCATATCTCTGTCCTCAGCTGATTTTGGCCTTCTATTTAGACTATATTGGTGATATCATTGGTGAATTGCTATCTCTCAGTTTTCAAACATCTTTGAGTCTATGGTCTTCCAAATGTTTAGATTTTATCTGCACTGAAGAGACATTAGTTTTCGAAATGCGCATATGCAGAAAGTAAATTCACAGTAACTTCGGTATTTTGTTATGTATACGAAATCATTGTCAAAATTTGTAATGGATGTATTTAATTTAAATAAGTTTGTTGACAATAGTTGTTTGAAGTCAATTTTTAGCATGGATCTGAACTGCCTCAGATATTTTTACAATTCATTTTGGATTTTTATGTAAAATTTGGAATTTGCAAAAATATATTCTGCAGTCAATTTTTATCCGATTATAACAAAATTTTCACTATTAAACACGGAATGGTATCAAATTTAAATGTCTATTTGGACATATTTTCTAATTAGCTTTCTAAGTCTTCTGACGAAACAGAAACGAAAAACTTGAAGTCACAATTTAATTGAATAAATCGGAAATTTCCGTTCAGAAAATCAAGGTTTGTGTTTTAATCATGCGTAAAACAGTAACTCGGAAAATGACAAAATATACAATTAAACTGTTAGCATTAACAGTGAATTATTTTTTAAAATCCCATAATTATTGACTTCACATACATTTTTTTATTCGAAAAAGTCAAGATCTTTTAATATGATATTCGCTGTAAAAATAGTTTGAAAATGGGTATAACCAATTAAAAGTCGTCAAGAGGAAAGTTCTTTTTCATAGGTTGGGGAATAACATATAATTCTATAGAAAATGTAAAAAGTGGAGGTAATCTTTTGATATTGAAATTAAAATCACCTCCCCTTGCACTAATAATAACCAACTTGGAACGGGGAAATAACCGATAAATCTGCTGTAACAATACTATCACAAGTTGTTAAGAATGGACGTAATTTATAAAATAGTAGTGAAATAAAAAAGATGGAAGATTTTAGCTCTTATATCTTTAAAGTAAGTGAGAATCGAACCATCAGTGTAAAACGAACAATCCAAGGACAATGGCATCATCGGAAAAACAAAGAAAAAAATATAAATTTAGCACGGCACAGAAAGAAAAAAAAATGAAGACACATATACAAGGCCGAACAACACGGACCCAATTAAAACCATGGTGGAGGAGATCAGGTGCACAGGTAGAGTAAGCATCTCCTGCTTCTGATAAGACACCCACCGTGCTGAACATGTGAACTCCGGTAGTAAAAGTCAAATCTGGTCGAGAAAAACATACTTCAGTTGCAAAGACAAAGATATGTCAGCTGGGAAACAGATATCCCATAGCGGTCCACAAGATCGCAATGTCGAACGTAAAACTTCCGTAGTGATGACCTTAAGTTTTAACTAGAGGCTACACGGAGCCTGAATCGCTCACCCGGCTTTCATTTGCCACAATGAAGCTAATATTGTAAATTATTCAGTTGAACTTCAGTCTCTCCAATGTCTGTAGCTGGAACACCACCAAATATCTTGAACTGTATTTAAAGTCTGAAAATATGTTACTGTATTTGTTTGTTTGGCTTTTTTGACAAAAAACTGTCTTGCTAAGGACCACTTTCGACACCAGTTTTGAAATCGAGACATCATTTTTTAAATGGCGGTCAACAACAATTTTAACATCATATTTTTAAGTTTCGACATTAATATCTATTTGGAAACCAAATTACAGTGAAATCGGACAATGTTGAATTTCCCGCCGTTTTCGTTGGCCATTTTGAAAATGGCGGTTAACGATCAATTTTTAACATTAGTTTTGAAGTTGCGACATCAATACCTATTTGGAAACCAAATTTCATCGAAATCGGACGTTGAAATTTTCCGCCTTCTTTGGCGGCCATTTTAAAAATGGCGGTCACTCACAATTATCAACACTGGTTTTGAAGGCTCATCATCAATATCTAATTGGAAATCAAATTTTATTGAAATCGGACAATGTTGAATTTTCCCGCCTTTTTGGCGGCAATTTTGAAAAGGGTTGGCAACGATCAATTTTCAACACCAGTTTTGAAGTCGCCACAGCATTGCAAACTTTTTATCAATTTACACTTAAACTTCATCTTAAAGAGTTTTGAAAATTAAAGACGAAAAATACGAAAAAATTTTAAAATTCTGTGAAAAAGAGGCAATAACTCCTACAAACTGCTACAAGGATTTTTGGATTTTGTTCAAAATTTCAGGGTGTGTAGATTTTTATATGCAGAACATTTTTGCAATTTACACTTGACCTCTATCAGTTCACTTTTTGAAATAAAAAAATTGCAAAAAATTTGACGATTTTACAGAAAAAGGACTATAAATCCGAGATGGGTTTCAGATTTTCTTCAAAATTGCACAAGGTAAATCTCATCATGCTGATCATTTTAACCCCGTCAAATTTTTGATACCTGTAACTGTTTAAGAGTTATTGGCCAAAAACTGCAATTTACCCCTTTGTTCTATTTTTAGCAATGGTTGCCATGTTGCTTGACCCGACTAATCGAATGCAATTTTGAAAGTGCAAATTTACCCTGGTGATGATTTTGGCCAAGTTTTGTTACAATGTGCCCAGCAGTTTCACAAGGTAAGACTTTTGAAATTGTTGACGGACGGACGACGGACGCAAAGTGATGACAAAAGCTCATATGGCCTTTTAGGCCAGGTGAGCTTAAAATGTTATGTGTTCTTGAAAATCTTTATTAAGCCGCCTTAATCTTAATGTATATTCCACGCATGAGATCAACGATCAACACCCAGAGTTATTCGTCTATATGACAAATTTCGATTCTGCCTATCACCACAAAAAGTCAAAGCTGAATATACCTTAAAGTTATTGCTTTATAAATTTTGCTTACAACGACTGGCCCAAACTAGTAACCGCAATTATTTTTTTTGCTATATTATATTTTTATTAATTATAGCAATCAACAACCGTTTAACGAATAAATCCATAAAAGGATATAAAGACAGAACTTGTACACGTGAGATCACTTTACTTGTAAATTGTGTTTGTTTGGGATCCAGCAACCATCGTTTATTAAAGACATGGATGTAGTTTTTATAGATATTTTTGAAATTATGGATTTCTTTGTTTTGGGTTCTAGTGCTGCTGATGAGGAATTAATTTCCGAAATGGCCATACAGCTCATTAAAATTATTGCGGTTGGAGTTAACATATGAGTTATGGTCTCATGTTCATTTACTCCATATCCTTTCATAAAATATTAAGCAATGAATTCCACTCAAACCGGAGCAAAAGGCTGTCTTAACCTTATAATGAGGTATGAGCAGAAGGCCTCATGGCGACTTCATGATTTAGAGCAGCAACAAAAGCGTTGTTCCCTTGCTTTTTTCAATGTATTTTTTTAGACTTTGCCTCGTGCACATTCACTCTTTATCCTTTCACTGTTTATTTCAGATACTCGAATGAAATTACCATACTGAGGCATATTAAGGAGTACGAGTCTCAAAAATTTTGTAATTAGAATTAAAATTCTGACCTTTTGCTTTGAAGAGCATTACTTATGGAACAACTTTAGCAAAAAAATTTGAAAATCCATGTAGGATTTTTTGAGATACAAGACGTCAAAATTTTGGCGGGAAACAGATCTCTCTAGAGTTTTCCTTCAATTTGCATAAGATGTTTATAGGCCTTTAAATATATGAAATTATAATTGGAAGTTGATTAAATTTTTATACACAGTCTGTTTTGTGTATTTTAATGTGACTTGTGACCAANATGGATAAAACCCGAGGATATAGAATGCTTCTGAAATCTGAGGCTCGTACTCCCTTAACTCGTGTAAGTGCCTATGCCTCATAAAATAGAACTATGCCAAAACAAATTTAACACATTGCTACATACCAACCCCTTTTATCCATTTACAACGGTAAATAATTTTGAATAAGATAAATATAAATCTTTAAAATTAATTATTTCCCCTTCGTTGTTTATCATTTAATACAAGAATTTTTGTCCGCCCGAACATACTCCAACAAACTGTATATTCAACAGTAACTATACATAATTTAAAGAAAGCGTGTTTTCACATTATGGTCGAAGAAGTAGACGCCCACCTGATTTGCCTGTTTAGAAGGGGCATCATTTCAGACAATGATTTTTCGGACAAAACATATGTAGTAACCTGTGTATAAATTGAATCTAGTATTCGATCCTGATTTTAATCAAATGTAGAATAAGTTAGAAAAAATAAAAACATAAAAATAAAAGAACGGTGGAATGTGGTATATAAACTTGATGTAATAGGGTCGTTAAAGGAAATTTTCAAAAGTAAATATGGATAAATAACTTTCAGAAATCATATCAAATACTTATTACTACACTTCCACATAATTTGATAAAATCCAAATTTTGACAATTTAATTAATGGTCTTTTACATTTTGAGGTCTGCAGTTAATTTGCTCTAACAAAAAGCAAAGATTCTTCTTTAATATAACCTATAATAGTCATTGTTCTTGGACATATGATGATATGATTAATGCACTTAATATTTTTGCTGGACAATATTTTTGCTCGTTCTAGCAACACTATTAATCAACAGGTGATAGATATTCCCATGGTTACAAATTGTGCACCTCTAATTTCAGATCCTTTCCTTTTCTGTTACGAACGAGACTTCATGAAAAAGCTTCAAAATGGAACCATACAAAACCGTTTTCAACTTATTCCTTTTTTCAATGATAACAGCAGGTATATTGACGACATCCTTACAATTTATAATCCCCAGTTTTTAGATTATGTAGACATTATTTACGTTATTTACCAGCAACAACTGAAATAAAAAAAGCTCAAAATGATTCCAAATACTGCGCTTTTCTGGATCTGACTCATTATTGACTCTGGTAAAATAAAAACTAAAATATATGATAAACGGGATGATTTTGATTTCACTATTACTAATTTCCCTATTCTTGACGGCGATATTCATCTAGCTCCATCCTACGGGATGTATATTTCTCAACTGGTTGAACCGGTTTATGGGTACCAATACCTCCCCTTTATCTGTCCCGTTTCCCTATAGTATAAAACATACGAATAAAACCCAATACAGGTAGACTACTAACTCCATGACCACAATCTTGAAAGGAGAGAAAAAGACAATACGTAGTCTGCTGGTCTACGGAAGACAAATCAAACTCAAAACTTCCCGAAGGGTTTGGTCAAGAATCATCATAAATTTCAGTAGACATCGGCAGTATCAGTGAGAGGCCAGTATGTGTGCCAAATTTTCAGGTCACTAGATCCTGATTTGTGATAACCAAATCCTGTAACTTTTCTCAGTCAAATCAAACTTATCTCACAGAAATAAACACTTTCGGCGTAGCATAAGAGTTGGACACAATGTTCTACAAAAACAAAACAACCAAAATATTTATGAAATAATTTATCTTCGTTATCTAAATTGACATAAGGAAATATAGTAACATTCAGAATTAAAGTAATAATAACAAATATTCAAATGAATGTAATACAATGTATCAAAATTACCGAACAGAATTTTCAAGAGCCGAAATCTGATGGCGAAATCTGATGGCCTAAAAGACAAAGTTGGCGCAAAAACCACCGAAAAATCTGCAATGTTTCTGATTTGGTACAGGCATTTCAATCTGACTGAGTACAGGCATCTCAAAAGACATTGAGGAAAAAACCTGTTTTTTGGCAAGCTAGCCTTCCTTCAAAACCTTAAAAAGAGTTATTCTAATGGTCTTTTCGAAAATAAATGTCGCATATAGAATTTAGGAAATGATAAATTATTTCAAAACGGACATGATGGCAAAAAATAATGTGCATTGTATTGTGTTTTTGTTTGAATCAAAACCATTCCATTTTTGCAAACCACCAGTTTTGCTTCAAATATTTCAGTTATACCACTATGGGAAAACATTAACCAGCGCATTTCCACTAGGAGAACTGCAATGATTTTGACATATTCATTCTTATTTCCTCATTCTCGCATAACGGATAAATTACTGAAAATCTCCAATGAACAGAAACAAATTTCTCGACTACAGCTAAAAGTTGAAAGTCCAAAACCAACTTTAAATATAGAGCTATTTGGCCTTGGACTATTATTCGATATTTTCGTGCTAAACAATACAGTTTACATAAGCTTTCTTTATATTTCGCTTTAAACTCTTGTTTCAAATGCGTTTACATTGCAGGGCTTTAAAGTAAATCGTGCTAGATTGTTAACAGTGAACATAGAGTTAATAAAATAAAGGGGACAACAGGAAACACCTACAATGGCTGAAAATTATAATTACATGTCACGATCTGCACAGGAACTACAAGGAAAAACACAAATTAGACAAAAGACAAGCGTAAACAACGATAGGAACTCAGGACAGCCGGAGTTGGTACCGGAACTAGTAAAAGCCAGCGGTAGGCTTAAAACGGTTTATGGGTACCCAAACCTCCCCTTTATCTGTCCCGTTTCCCTATAGTTAGTAAACGAATACAGGTAGACTACTAACTCTATGGCCACAATCTTGAAAGGAGAGAATATGACAATACGTAATTTAGAAAGATGGGTCAAAGGGCGCTCGCCGCTAAACTGCCGATTGGCTAAAGGAGCCTAGTCTGCTGGTAAAACACTACGGAAGAAAAATCAAAATCAAAACTTCCCGCAGGATTTGGTCAAGAATCATCATATATTTCAGAAGACATCGGTAGTATCAGTGAGAGGCCAGTATGTTTTTAAAATTTTCAGGTCACTAGACCTCAAAGCTAATTTAACGGATGCAAGCAGAGTATCTCGTCAATAATCCCTATTACGTAAAAAATGTAAGTTACGTCCCAGTTTTTCTGGATTTTTAATCAGTAAGTTTAACTCACTCGACAAATACCAATGTATTGTTGTTTTAGAGGAGTTTACATATAAGTAGCGACTGCAAAAAATGGCAGTATAACTCCAAATGGCACTTTCGATTTGCAACAAAAACTCATTTTACATAGTGTGATTATTAATTATACATTTTTTTCTATATATTTATTTCCGTATACATGATACTTTAACATTCGAGCATGTCAAAAAGTATTGAGTTTATCCTTAAATGAACATATCAAATTGACAAAAAGTCTGTACAATATTGTGTAAAAAAATTAAATAGTAGAAATATTCAAACATAGGAATTTGATTTTAAAATGCAAAAGTCTAGTATTTGTTGTCCAGAGTTTGCATTTACTTTTCATTTCCATTTTGGTCCAGTTGAGTTCTTTTTCAGACAGCTCTTTTTCGATATATCACAATTCTTTGCTCTAAAAATAAAAATAAGAAGTTGCTTTAAATTCAGCTGTAGCTATCATGTGATCATCAATTGTTTGTTTTTCTGTTGACGTGGTAGTTTGAAATGTACTAGAATTGGTAATATCATTCCAAAGCACCTCGATGTAATACTAACGTCAAACAACGACCACATTATTGGCTGCTTCATCTGCTGGAACAAATATATACTCTTTTTTCAAATCTTTTAACTTTAATTTTTGAAATCGCAGGAATGGTATTATGTTGCTTATGATGTGTTTCAAAATGATTTATTCGGATATCAACAACTTCCATGCATTTGTTAATGAAAGTGTCTAATGATTTTTTATCCGCATTTTCTCTTTTACACCAGTTTTTACAGAATGACATGGCGGCTATACAAATCAACTTTTATCTGTCGTACTGTTACAAAAATAATGTCTTCGCAAACAGTGACTTTAAAATAAATAGATAGACCATATAAACACATACATTGATGAACGATTATAATTGGGTTGATGAAATTTAAACTACTGTTTTGCAGAAAACGGCAACGTGAAATTACTTGTTTATTCAGTATTCATGTGGCACCCGAGTCATATGTCAGTCCCTTTCCGTATTTGAAGACAGGCTCTAAGGGCAGGGATAACAAAGAAACGTACTTTATTATTGAACAAGAGTGTTTGAAGATATCAATTTTAGGTTTATGGCTTTAATTACAGTCATATTCAACCATCGTTGTTCCTTAAATGACACTTGCTAAATTGACAATAATCTTTTTTTTTTAGGTTGAAAAGTATTGTTTTTTTCTGTTTTATTATCTTTCCTTGTTTTTGTTTGACAAAGATCAATGTCACAAGCATGGAAAAAAATTATGCTGGCGGACATTAATTACTTAAAAACCAGAGGAAGTCAAAGCCGATGATAATGTAACGAATGAAACCGTAATTACCTATGAAGTTATATGCATTCATTAGCCAGCATGTAATGGAGGTGCATGTGCAGGATAATGTGTTCTTTCTCTTAAAACAAGTGGTAATTCATGCATGTCTTCTACTCTGTTCCTTTTCTGGAAAAATATTATAAAAAATCCAATATGTCTTTGAACAGTCAGCTATTTCTTTAGAGAAATTTTGACAACATAAGAAAATAAATCTGTTGACACAGGATATTTCTCACTTTTGAGACAGAACAGTTCCTATTTTTAGCGGTGTGAGATTTCCTTGTCTTGTACCCCCCCGTACAAGACAGAAATTACCAAGCAACGTCTTCTGACGTCATTGACGTCGCTTAGGAACGACGGATGTCAAGACCGACATGGTGGTGAATAAATCGTAGTTTGTGATTACAAGAGTGAGAAAATAAATCAAAAACCGTTGAAAATGCAAGATTAAGTAATCTCAGACACCCTCGGGTAAGATTTCAATGGTTCTCTGACTCGGCAAGCCTCGTCAGAGAAATATTGAAATCTTACCCTTGGGTGTCTGAGATTTCTTGATCTTGCCTTTTCACCAGTGTTAGATTCATATAGTCTCGCCTGCACGATGCATCAGTGGAAGCTCTGTATCAGTAGCCATTACATTAAAATCTTAGTCTAAAACTGTGCGCGCTACCTGCTAACTAAAATCTTGATGTGATCATTCATGCACGCCTGAGGGGTCAAGACACCCATTTGAATTTTCAATCAGTATGCACTCCTCATGACGCACCTGCATGTCAAACACAAGTGGCTAGGAAGAAAAGTTATAAATAATTCAAAATTTCAAAGTCAGTTGAAATCACTCTAGTGACATCGATACGAAATATCTATGGGCTACAATTTGTGTTTAATGTTTAACAGCTGCAAGAACAAACTCAAACATTTGGTACAGAGTGAAAGAAAAATCAAAGACAGTGAAGCATGACTGCAGTGGCATAAACATTTAACCCCACTAAAACTGGTCCGCGCTGATGCTAATGCAACAACAAACCAAATATCAATGGGCTTCAATAAGTGGTTGATGTTAAACAGACGCAAAAAACTTAAACATTTGATAAAAAGTGCCAAATTTCAAAGTTAGTGAAGCTCGAAGAACATATCCATAAACCACTACTAAAACAGATCTGTGCCAATGCCAATGCAACTGCATACCAATTATCAATTGGCTACCATCGGTGGTTGATGTTAAACAAACCCAAGGAAAACCTTAAAAAATTGTGGACGCCGTCACTGTCGGAATCATCTTTCTTAGTCTTGCTTTTTTCGACTATCATCGAAGTCTCTAAAAAAATCTTTGTAAAAACCTTCAGTGCAATACACCAGAACAGTTCATTCAATTCGTATCATCCGTTAACGATAAAATAGTCAAAGTTTGGTCTGCGCTGTCACACGGCTTGTTCAATCCAAATGGAATGAACAACTTGTAATTATCATCTTCAACACATCAGTTTTGTACAAAAATCACAAAATACAAGTTACTGAAAATTTATTTTCTGCATATGCGCATTTCGACAACTTATGTCTCATCAGTGCAGATAAAGCCAAATTATTTGGAAGTCCAATCACCAAAAACGTGTAAAAACTGATAGAGAACAAATAACTAAAAGGATCATAATATAAAAGCCAAAAGTTCAGCTACGGACAGAGCTATGCATGAGTGAGATACGCCTTAGTTTTTAACAAAATTTTGTAAAATTTGGATATTGCATGGTTCATTTAAATCGGTTTTCGGATCTGCACCGAAGTAATGACTACTGGGTTGGTGAATACCCTCGAGGACTAACAGTCAACCAGCAAAGGCATGGGCCCAGTGGTAATAAATAACGCACTACCGAAGTTACTGTAAATTTATTTTCTGCATATGCGCAAAGGTAGATTTGTTCGGTTCAATCACCTTTATCAGTTTCAGAGGCAGTTGAGAATTAAGAAAAACGTACATTCTTCTTGCATTGAGTACCATAGATTTTGACGGTTTTAAATAACAAGATAGGGCCTGGGTGGCTGAGTGGTAAAGGATACAACTACTGTAGTCTATCACCACTGCGGTGTGAGTTTGCGCCCCACTTTGTACATTACAAAAAGGGTGCACGCGACTTACAATCGTAAGTGATAAGGTTTGTCAGTTACCTGCCCAAGGTCGGTGATTCTCACCGGGCACTCCGGCTTCCTCCACCACTAAAACTGTCCGTCATGAAATAGCTGAAATACTGCTGAAAGTGACGTTAAACCCCATATCAATCAATCAATCGAAGTAACTGTGAACTTAATTACTGCATATGTGCATTTTGACAACTTATGTCTCTTCGATGCAGATCAAATCAAAACATTTGGAAATCCATAAACCGAAATATGTTTAAAAGCTGATAGAGAACAAGTTACCAGTAGGATCTAAAAAGGAAAGCCAAAATGATCCAAGTACAGAGCTATGCATGAAGAAGATACTCCTTAGGTTTTATGAAAATTTCCTTAAATATAAACATTGCAAATTTATAAAATAAAATCGGTTTTCTAATAACATATATTAGAAATATCTGCATATAATCCGCATATGTTTATTTGAAATGTAGAGTAAAAGTCGGATGTGAAGGAGTAAAGGCACTACGGTGAAATGTGCAAAATCTTTCAACTATCTTTTTTCATCTCAAATTCTTTCTTCGTGAACTTTGGGTATCTAACATGTCTCTATTCTTTAAAAAAAAAACCACGCTTGTATTTGATCGCAAGTTATCAAATGTAAAGAATTACTTTCCATACTCGATAAAAAAAAGGTCGTGTGTGAAAGTAACTTATTGCAGTTGGAGTTAACATATGTGTTATCGTCTCATGTTCATTTACTCCAAATACTTTCGAAAAATATTTAATATAGGAGTTTGTCTTTTATTGCAGTGTGGAGTTGGTAAAACAATTCCCCGTGATAGAGATGTATGCTCTTTATTTTTCTTAGATATGGTGTTCTTGTATATGAGATAATATCTCATGTGTACACTTTGTTCGATTACTATTATCTAAATTTATGTAAATTCTAAAACCTAATCATTAACTCCCTCCATCGTAGTTTTGTCCTTAGCTATATTTGATATTACTGATTATTCGGATTTCGTTTGGTTTTATGCATTTAAAACATTTTTTGAAATTATGGATTTCCTTTGTTTGGCTTCTAGTGCTGCTGATTAAGAATTAATTTCCGAAATGGCCATACAGCTCATTAAAATTATTGGAGTTGGAGTTAACATATATGTTATGGTCTCATGTTCATTTACTCTAATCATTTCGTAAATTTTTAAATGTAATTTTCTAAACACCTGATACAAATAAAATACACTCTTGCCATCTAGTTGTACATGTCATATTTTTCAAAATCTCTCTAGGGATCTTCAAAAGCAGCAATTTAACAGATTTTGGGAAAATTCCGAAGAAACATTTTTGATTTTTGTCATATTTGGACAAAATCTAGTGATTTGAATATGACGTATCTTAAACCCGTAATAAAGTAATAAAATCATGGCTTTTCCAATATCCCGTACGTTTAAATGCAGATATAAATAACAAAGGATACCTATATGTATCCGTATTTCGATTTTAAATGTTTTATTTCTTATCGATGTAGTGTGCACAAAAATCATGTGATACAAAAATATAGTCCTGATATTGTATGTGGTAGTTATATGTTCAATTATGTTCAATTACCAGAGCAGTCATTAATTGCCTTTTAACTTGCAATGGGAGTTAAAAGAGTCGAAACAACTTCTGGAAAGTAAAATCTATACTAATTTTACCAGCAAATGATTCTTTACTGTCTATCGGGGGTAAAACATTAAGCATAAAGTGCCCGCCTATTGCATAATCAAGATATATTCGAGCTCCCAGGAATAATTTCTGAAATATATATATACTGTGATTAATTTATTCAATCCATTAACTTGATGATTTTGTAAAATATTTCAAGTAGGGAATACAAAGGATTTATTTTTATTCAAATGACATTTGTAGTAGTATCTATTTGAAATATTTCTTATTATTTTAACCGATCTCTTTCTTTTTTGAAATACAACTAAAAACAAATCAAAAGTCTAGAAGCCGCTGTCGCACGTTCAGTGGTAAAAAAACAAAATCATGGCTATAAACAGCTACACACAGCTACAAAATGGGCTCAACAGGAACAACAGTAGAGTATTAACGGTAATGCTAATCTGCTCATAGAATAAAAAAACTAATACCACTAAAGGAAAAAGTCTAGCAACTTCGTTATTCTTAAAAACTTGGTCGAGAACAATTATACACAACTTGTGTGGAAACGGACCCATTCTACGTTTGCATTCGATCGTTATATTTTTGCATTTATGTTTTATGCCTTAGAGGCCTAGAGCACGGGGTTGTTTTAATTAATTAAACCATGAATACATTATCATTATCACGGAGACGTATGGAAGACAAAGTGTTCTGCCTCTTTTCCAGCGGCCATCAACCCAATCCAAACACCTTTTTTTTCTTTAAAAGGTTTGAATTTATCAGGTTAAGCAAGTTCTGCTTTAGCTGAAATACTGCTCAGTAGACGCAAAAGTCTAAATATCATTACGAAAATAACAGCGTTATTCCATTGCTTGGTGTTACCGTGTATTTATAGAGACTTTGTATCATTCGCATTTACTCCATATCCTTTCTTTGTTTATTTAACTAAGCAATGTGTCAATCTGCCTTTACACATTTCTTCCCTTTCTTGTGGAAATCTTAGCTTCTTCATCCGGATGATTCTAGTGCTTTCATATCCTTCTATTCCGTAGTCGTCATTTGAATTCATTATCTGAGTCTTTTCCTGATCATAATATAGCGGAAATAGTGTTAATTGATCTCTTACAAATATATTTATATATTCAGGCTTATTGTACTTGTACATGAGATTATATCTTATGTCTACACTTTGTTCAAATACTTTTATCTAAATTTATGTAAATTCTTAAACCCAAGGTTTAACTCCCTCCATGGTCGTTTTTTTTCCTTAGCTATATTTGATATTACTGATTATTCGGATTTCGTTTGGATATATAAAATTCAACATTTTTGCAATAATAGATTTCCTATGTTTGGGTTCTAGTGCTGTTGCTGAGGAATAAATTTCCGAAATGGCCATACAGCTCATTATAATTATTGCAGTTGGAGTTAACATATGTGTTATGGTCTCATGTTCATTTACTCCATATCCTTTTATGAAAAATTATTGATAAAAGTATAAGAGATATATTCATTACATCTGCAAAATTATGTGTAGATGCTTTGTTTTAGGTCGTTTTAACCTGGATATGGGATGTGTCTCCTTGACATTTACCCCATTAACTTTCTTTTTCATATTAAACGTAATCAAGTTGATGTCATAAAACATACATTTTATATTTTTAAAACAAAAGCAGAAAAAATAACTTTTAGTAACGCAATAATGATATGTTACCTTACCTTCAAATACCATATTAAAATTATCACAAATAATATTAGGAAGACAACTCCAAGTAAAGTAAGGACAATTGGCAACCAAATTTGAACCTGTAAGTAATTAATGAAATGCCTTTAATGCTTCTAAAATAACTTAAGACAATATAGCGTATATGGTGAATAAAAGGATATGGAGTAAATGCAAATGAGACAAAGTTTCTACAAATACATGGTAAAATATAGCGTATACATGTGGAAGTTGTCAGGGAAGACGTACATGCTTTTTTTTCTTTTCTTTTTTTTTTTGGCACATCAGGTCCGCTCTTCTAGAGCGACGTAGGCAGCTTTATTTGTGAATTTCAGGTTGTCCTTCGTTTTGGTCTAGTTTTTAGCCCGGATGTTTATATGCTTCTTTAATTGTCTAGCCTAAAGCATGTCGTTCCTTTTAATGCCTCAAAGCAATAAAATTATATTTTTAACTACTAACTGCTATTCAAAGTGAGATAGAATAAAGGTTGAAGATTA
This sequence comes from Modiolus philippinarum, assembly GCA_002080025.1. NCBI lineage: Eukaryota > Metazoa > Mollusca > Bivalvia > Mytilida > Modiolidae > Modiolus > Modiolus philippinarum. Next base: position 38,279 of record MJUU01074394.1, read on the forward strand.
AAAAAACATGAAAGCCTTAGTTTAAAATGACAAAATTATTCAACTTAAATGGTTGGTGTTAAAAGATAAATCTTATATCCCCGCTTTAGGGGGCGGTATATAGTGATCATGGTGACTGATCGCTCATCTGATCGTTCGTCCATTCGTTCGTTATTCCGTCCGCCATGACGGTACACACTTTATTGCAAAACTCCTCCTAAACCACTTGGTGAAATTCAATGAAACTTTTACAGAATGTTAAGTGGATATTGCCATTACGCACCAAATATTTAAAAATGGATTTGACTTGATTTTTTGTTGTTGATATCTTTTCTTCTGGAATCAAATGAGGTAGCGGGGTATACATTAGTGAGCAATGCTCACAGTTTTTCCAGTTTCGTTTGTTTTGTTTTGTTTTTTTTTGTTTTTTTTTTTTGTCAAAAGAATTAATATATAAACGGCAATTAATTTTAACATTATGATGTTTAGAATTTGCGTGGATCTCTTTAGACATTGTACAAGCTTAAATCACAAATGTTCTTTCATACAAGATCTTGAAAAAAAAGACTTTTTGAAGATTCAGATATTGCTAGAAGACTAATTTAAGATAATTGCAATCAAAACAGGTGTAGAAGGGTAATTTTTTTTCTTATTTAGACGCATAAAACCACTAAAATGGAAAATTGTAATTAAAATATGATATTGTTTTCAGTTTCAATGTCGTGTTCGACATAATTATACTACTGTAAAGATAGTCTAGGTAGTTCTACCAGTGTGTATGGCTAAAAGATATCACCAATACAGAATACGATTTTGACACGCTTTGTCCATAAAAAGTGGTGGACTAAATTGTTATGTAACCATACAGGTGATTAAGCAAAAGCCGTTTTCCCCGGGATTTCTTTCAAAATGGTCGTCATCATACAGATGAAATATTACCAAAAGTATCAAATGTCACATGTTATCAGTCAATCGAAACTAAAATGCAGTTGTTTTGTTTCGCCCTGTATGATAACTTAAGTTCATGTATTTTGGTATCAGAGTTAGAAAATGACATTTATCAATAAGCCAACAAACACAACTCTCACAACCATATTTTTACTTACTAGTGTAATGAACATTTCAATGTCTTACGACCTTTCAGTGGCAATTGCTGTTGTCTGCAAACGGATACTGCCGAAATGCCTGTACCAATTCAGGACCATTGCGGTCGGCAATTTTCCAGCGGTTTCATACTGCTTTGCCACTTAGACTTTGACTCTTGACATTTCTGTTCAGTAATTACACGCATTTTAAAAGAATAGAATTTGTACTAAGTATCACATATACTTACAGACGAATTATTACATTCTTCTCCAATTTCTATTTCAATCACAAATCTAGACAAAATTGATTTAAATATATATATATATATATATATATATATATATATA
>MJUU01074394.1:39716-57940 GCA_002080025.1 Modiolus philippinarum
ATATTTATATATTTATTACATTTTCCAATTGAATTTTAACTGGTATTAAAACATTACTGTTTCATAATTAACTTATTGATTATGCATTTCACGGAATTTGAATGAGTTGCCAATTTTTCAGCATTAAAATTGCTATTTCTGAATTAGATCTGTGGCATTCAACCTCAAACGGTGTTTTTATCTTAAACCCACACCTCTCCTAGAATTTTTTTTCTTTCGTAGCACCAAAAAAAAATAAATAAATAAAAATTAAAAAATAAATCAAATTATATATGTTAGTGGGTCACTTTTAAATAAGAAATAAATTATATAAATAAGACATTGTCTGCTGATTTCGATTCAAAAATTATGTGGGAAATATCACCTGACTGAATTAAATAAGAGCTTGCTATTATACCCTCAAAGGCTTTTAACGTGATTGATTTCTGTATTTTCGTTTCGACCATGTCTTTTCAGCTGCCGTTTATTACACTGAAAACTAAATAATAAATACAAGGAGCATAAAAGAGAACATTTCACCACTTTTTTCAAGTCGCAATATATTTTTTGATAATGAAAAGGGAAAGTAAATTCATACATCATGATGGCAATCTTAATTCTCTGTATGATTCTGAATTTGCATTGCATTTTCTTTGTAATAAAATCAAATAAGCGATCAAATCACCGTAACTCCAAATGATTAATTTTCAGACTCGCTCTTAAAACAACGCGAGCAATTCCATATTTACATTATAACTAAAATCGTAATTAGGAAATTCGGTCAGCTGGGTATAAATAAATATGCTAAAGCGAGATATAAGTTGATGATTTCTACGCTTAGATACACGAATTTAAGTTCCTATACCTTTAATTTGATACTATTTTCCCTCTTACCCAATGATATTAATCGTCAATTGGGGTGTATGACTGTACAAAGTGTAAAAATAGTGTTTTTGGACAGACATTGTGAATGAATGGATATGGAGTAAATGTACATGAGACAAGACATGCACGATTTTCATCATGTATGAGCTAACCTAGTTAAAAACTACCATTATTTTGCGTCAGATATTCGTCATAATTTTTTTTTCATTTTTTTTTCTGAAGCACCTAGACCAATAAAATGTTTGTATGATGATATCATTTTTGGAAAATAACATTTTACGAAAGGATATGGAGTAAATGAAAATGAGACCATAACACATAGGTTTAGTCAAACTGTTATTATTTTAATTAGCTATATGGCCATTTCGGAAATTAATTCCTCATCAGCAGCACTATAATCCAAACAAAGGAAATCCAAACTCCTGTATTAATTTTTTTACGAAAGGATATGTAGTTAATGAACATGAGACCATAACACATATGTTAACTCCAACTGCAATAATTTTAATGAGCTGTATGGCCATTTCGGAAATTAATTCATCAGCAGCACTAGAACCCAAACAAAGGAAATCCATAATTTCAAAAAGTGTTTAAAATACATAAAACCAAATGAAATCCGAGTAATTAGTAATATCAAATAAAGCTAAGGACAAGTCTACGATGGAGGAGGGTAATCCTTAGGTTTAGAATTTACATAAATTTAGATAAAAGTAATTGAACAAAGTGTACACATGAGATATTATTTCATGTACAAGAACACCATATCTAAGAAAAATAAAGAGCATACATCTCTACCACGGGGAATTGTTTTACCAACTCCACACTGCAATAAAAGAAAAACTCCTGTATTAAATATTTTACGAAAGGATATGGAGTAAATGAACATGTATTTCTGAGAGAACTGAAATGTTTGCTTGTACCTTTCGAAATGTTTTAACTGTTAAATCTACACAAAAATACAAGATGTGTCAGATTTGCTTAGTAATGTCATGACTGGTAGGTTCTATGTTGAAAGCTTGAGTGTTATCAATTGTCAGTTTTTTATTGCTTCAAGTTATGAGCAAAAGCCTGCTATTATGTTGTAAAGAGATGTATGCTCTTTTTTTCTTAGACATGGTGTACTTGTACATGAGATAATATCTCATGTGTACACTTTGCTCAATTACTATTACCTTAATTTATGAAAATTCTAAAACCAAAGGATTAAGCCCCTCCATCGTAGCTTTGTCCTTAGCTATATTTGATATTATTCGGATTTCGTTTGGTTTTATGCATTTTAAACATTTTTTTGAAATAATGGATTTCCTTTGTTTGGATTCAAGTGCTGCTGATGAGGAGTTAATTTCCGAAATGGCCATACAGCCCATTAAAATTATTGCAGTTTTAGTTAACATATGTGTTATGGTCTCATGTTCATTTACTTCATATCCTTTCGTAAAAAAATTAATACAGGAGTTTATCTTTTATTGCAGTGTGCAGTTGGTAAAAACATTCCTCTATGCTCTTTATTTTTCTTAGGTATGGTGTACTTGTTCATGGGATAATGTATCATGTGTATACGTTGTTCAATTACTATTAGCTTAATTTATGTTAATTCTAAGACCGAAGGATCAAGTCCCTCCATCGTAGTTTTGTCCTTAGCTATATTTGCTATATACTTTAATTTACAGTACATTGCTTAAATCATTTTCAGCAATTTATCTCTTTCCAAATTAGCTCCAATTCTTCCTAAAATTTATCTAGTCTGAATAAGAAGACAAATATTCTTTGTCAGGCAAAGCAGGAAAAACAAGAAACCTGTGCTCTGCAATGTCGACCCAGTCAGAAAAACCCGACAGACATGGTGAATGAAAAGATATGTTACTTTTACTTTTCAACTTATAAACCTCGATTCAAAAAAGACCTATAAGTGAAATTCTTACAAATGTATATGACGTCAAAAATCAAGATTTGAGCATCGTCATCCACAGAGGTGATAACTGGGGGAACACTTTTGAAATTGCACTTAATTGGTATTGTTTTTGTTTCACATGCACAACATTAAATAACTACTACCTATTGTTGTTTGTGATAAATTCTAACTGATTTTCCAGATAACAATGGTTAGTCGTATTATGTAAACACGTAAGGGTGGATCTTCCTGTGCCGTTTTCACACAAAGTATGTAAATGGTTTCCATGGCTGTCGTAGATCTTTGAAAGTATGAGATCTGAAAACTTAAGGTACATATTGCGTAATATTACCTAGAATAATATTGGTTTTGTAACAAGGTGTTTGTTACTTTATTAAGCCTAAAGAGCGTAGGGGTTCACTTCCTTTACCGTGTATAGTCAAACGTGCCACTGAAATAGGTTTGTCTCTTTGTGCCGCATGCTGTAAAACAGCCGACATGTATTTCTATTCGTCGTCTTGTGCCGTCGTCCCGCGTCGTCTGTCGATTTAAATCCGCAATTCTTTGAAAAATGGAATGCCTGTTTCAAACCAGACTTTTAGGATATGTTGTTCACTTGGTCACCTGATAATGTTCATCGAACCTAAATATATCGTTTGAAAATACATTTGTTAATCTGGAACTCATTCAAAACTGTCAGTTGTATTGCAAACAAACTTGCTGGATAATTTTTTCATCCGATCTACTTGCTGACCTGATGCTGAAAATTTTGACCTTTTATATTTTTGAGGATCACTGAGTAAAAAAAGCTCATTTGTTCATATGGAACTCCTTCAAAAGTGTAAGTCACATTGCAACCAAACTTGCAGGATATGTTGTTCACCTGATATATTTGTGCACCTGATACTTAAAATTTAGATTTTACAGAATTAAAGGTTCACTGAACAAATATCTCCACCTTCAAAACGCCAAGTCAGTTTTCAAGCAAGCATTCAGAGTTTGTTGTTTATCTGATTTTGTTGTTCAGGTAATACTTTTAATTTTTATTTTACTGATTTGTATTGGTTTCCATCTTTGATAACCTGAAACTCCTTCCTTATAATTCCTGATTCCAAATAAACACTTTGGATACAATTATATTATCTTATTCGCACATCAATATTTTTCATTTTACATGTGAGAGGTTTACTGTCTTCAGCAGAGCAGGCGATACAAGTGTTCCATGGAACATTCTTCATTTTTAAGCTGTCAACTGAATAAAGTGGTACTAAATATTGTGTATTTTATTGAAATAATTACATGTACATTTCTAATGAACTTGATGCAATAAATAAATTTATTATTTTCATATATTTTTAGAGTCCAGTGATTAGTTGAATTATGGTCACATGATCTTGTATATTCTTTGAGATGTCAATAAATTCAGGAATTGACCTCTGCTAATATGCATCAGTTTAACATTATCATTTTGATATAAGGAAAAAAAGGCGAATTGACTTCATGAATTGACTTCACGTATTGACCTGAGAATAAAAATAAATTATTAATTTAAAGTTTCTTTTATTACGTTGCAAAATTTTTTAAATATTATTGGTTTGTCTATTTCAAATATACTCAACAAAAAAGTTAAGGACCATATTTATTTAAATTCATGTATCTTTATTTTCGTGTTGAAGCATGGGCAAAACCACTGATCCGATCAACAAGAAATTTTACACAGTGTTTACACTAACCATTATGAACATTTTCTGAAATTTTCAACTGTTCGAAAATTCTCTTTTTTGAGAATAAACAAATCCCGTTTTTTGCAAAAAATCATGACTTTGACATTTTTATCGAACTGTTTAATCTTTTAACTTTCTTCAGACTTTGATTTTTTAAAAATTGTTGAAAAGTGGCAAAGAAATGTGCACTCACATAGGAGTACCCATTTTTTTTTCTCATACAAGAATTTCCACTCTTGTTTCGGTCATTTTCAAAATTTGGAAGGGTATGGTGCTAAGAATAAACATTTTGACTTTACAGCGTCGTTTGAATCATCAAGACACAGAAAATGTGGAAGAAAAAGGTTCATTGTATCGGTTCCTGACAGGAAATTGATTTTTTTAAGGCGGATAAATTTTTGGGGTGAAAATGCAAATTTCAGAAATGTTTGTTTTCCGAGGATGCATGAACAGATGGAAGGTTGACCCTATAGACATTTTCGAAGTGTCTAACCTGACAGTTTCGGAAACATCAGACACAAGGTCCCAAGTCAGGTTGGCTTTTGCATAAATTGGTCAAATTAAACTGTGTTGTAAAACTTAATACATTTGAAATAGAAATGAAAAATCACGTTCCTTAACTTTTTTTTTTGTTGAGTTTATATAAAACAGGCGTATATGCAGTTCATGAATCTATTTGAAAATATGGATGCCAAAAAATCAAATAAGTAAACATAGCATATAAAATCGGATTTATTAACATAAGTCTCTATATAAATTCGTTAATTTAGAAAATAATAAAACTATTATAATCTATTAAATTTGGTCAATGGAGAAATTTATTGACATGAGAAAGGTATATTGACCATCGGCCTACGTCCTCGGTCAATATACCAGTCTCATTTCAATACATTTCTGCATTGACCTCATTTATAGGCTTTATTTGTATAATACTGCATGAAAACTTAGGTTTATTACATAATCTTCAGTGTAGACAGACAAGCGTTCGAAAAGTTAACATGAAAAAATGAATGAAAGTTTTTTTTTGACGTCGTTCCCGATGTCACAAGGTTTTTAAAGACAGCGTTTGTAGAAATAGGAACCATGTATGTGCATATTATAATTTGTATATAAAACTCTAAAATGGGAATAACTGATTACGGTGTTATGGCCCTGTCACACTATAACGTACAGCACAACGTGTGCCCAGCGCGTGAGAATATTTTCGTATACGCTGTTGTGCGTTGTATAAGTAAGGGGCACGTTTCTAACACGTTACAAACACGTCGACACACGTTGGTGTGCGTTGTTGAACGTTGGGTGCGTCGGGAAATTTTGAACATGCTCAAAATTTCACGACGTTCGCCAGCGTGTTGTTGATAAGTTATGCAGACGTTAGACGAACGCTAGAGATTCGTTATGCACGCAATGTTTGCGATATGTAGTAGTTTCTTGAAAGTTGTTTTAAACGTGAAGAGAACGCAAACCGGGCGTCCTTGTCACTAAGGAGTAACGTATTAGCCAATGTTTTTTTATAAAATAATGGTTAAAGAGCTAGACAAAATTCCAAAGTAATGTAAATAGCTGATTTATTTCAGTATCATACTGACATATTGTTTTGAAAATATTTCTTTTTATTTTTGAGGGACCTCTTTTGTATTTTTGGTCGCATTTCTATCCATTTCTGCATTTGCAAATGTCATTGAGTTGGAGAATTTCAGCCTGAAAACGCTCAAAACGCCATACAGACGCTCTATGAATGCCAGAGGACCGTTATTGATGCGTTCGGTAAACGTCAAGCACGCCAGTAAAACGCCTTTGCAACGTTGTCATACGCTGTTACACGTTTTGTGAGCGTTGCGTTCAAGTTATGGATACGCTTTCCGTGCGTTGTAGGTCGTAAGCCTGACGCTATGAATGCGTTCAACAAGAGAATTTCTTCAATTTCTTCGGCGTGTGGTAACGTTCTTATAAAAATTATCGAACGTCGGCACACGTTGGCTAGAACGATATAGTGTGACAAGGCCTTTACGAAGTTGCATTATCATATTGGTTATTTGTTTTCTATCAGTTTTTAAACATCTTTGAATTTATGGTCTTCCAAACGTTTAGATTTTATCTGCATTGAAGAGAAATAAGTTGTCGAAATGCGCATATGCAGAATTTAAATTCACAGTAACTTCGGTATTTAGTTTTTTGTATGGTCTGTGGGAGTTTAAATCAATAGTTTTTTCATATTATAACCTACTGTTTGGTCGCAATCAAACTGTTTACGGTTATCTTGCCCATGCGTCAAATTAAAGTTGTATGGAAAGCAGTTACTAGGCGTTGTTGTACAGTTCCTAAGTAATCAACGAAATATAACTTTAAATACGACAATTGATATATAAGATCAAAAAAGAGATCAGCTTTGAAGTATAAAAACAATTTGATCTTGTGCCTCGTATGAAAATAAGTAAATCAATGTTTATCAACTCTTTTGATTGTATAATAGCATGCCTGATGCATTATTTAAATACTTTTTATTGAATTGAAGTGAATTGTTATGAAATTTCACTTTATGACATTAACATAGTGATTATGATTAACTCAAACAACATAATATAGTGACGGGAAATTTCAAACTTCAAAATCTCGATGTATTTTTTTGATTACAGAAAAAAGTAAAAGAAGAGAATCACCCCTATTAAGCTGGGTAATGTTTAGGTACAGGTAATGTTCAAATATCAAAAACCGTACCTAAACATTATCCTGAACCGGGACAAAACGTTATCCAATATTACTTAAAATAAGAAATTTGTTTACATTTTTCTCAACCGGGCTAAACATTATCCACCCGGACTAAACTAATTATACGCGAACTCTTCTTACCTAAACTGTTCCCCGAGACCTCACCTTAATAAGGGTGAGAATAAAGTAAGTGGAAAATACTCTGCAAAGAGTTATAGTGTGTGCATGGACTCGGCTGTCGTCTCGTATGCATGCATAAATTATTACGACGTGTTACTCTGAAGTATAGGGAGTTCAAAGTAGTAGTAAATCCCGTTCCCCTCCAAGCAACTTTCTGTTGATGTGGTAAAAAGGTATGTCTAACCTAAATAAATCCATAACTCATTTGTGGATTTCCAGATGTTTTGATTTCATCTGCACTGAAGATACATACGTTGTCGAAATGCGCATATGCAGAATCGAAATTCGCAGTAGCTTCGGTATTTTGTTGTTTGTTGCAACTGGGCCGATGCCACTGTTGGTGGACTGTTAGTTCCCGAGGGTATATTCACCAACCAAGTAGCCATCACTTCGGTGCTGGCCCGTTAACCGATTTTTTTTTTGGTTGAAAATTTGCAATATCTAAATTTAAGAAAATTTTGTTAAATTCTAAGGTGTGTCTCCTTACATAGCTTTGTCCTTAGCATTCCTTTTTGGAATTTATTGGAAATTTGTTCTCTGTCAGCTTTTACACATTTTGGTTTGTAGATTTCCAAAAGTTTTGATTTGATCTGGACTCAATAGTCATAAGTTGTCGAAATACGCATATGCAGAAAGAAAATTCGCAGATACTTTTCAAATCTATAACTAGTAAAAAAAAAGAAACAAGAGGCTCTCAAGAGTCTGTATCGCTCACCTGGGACCTGCAGCACTATAATTCCAAATTGATGGTCCGTCTTAGGTGGTGTATGTACATAAGAATCAGAAACTTTTTATAAAATTTAATTGAAATTGTTCAAGCAGTTTCAGAGAAGATTTTTGAATGCAGTTTCCAAACTTAAGGGACTAAGTTAATCTACGTTCCCTGCTGGCAGCTATTTAACATAAAACTTTGAAGAGGGTCATATAAGGACTATCATATCAAAATTCTACTGAAATTGTTCAAGCAGTCTCAGAGGAGAAGATCTGTTTATGCATTTCCCACTGGGTCCAATGTTAAACTATGTTTTGCTACTGGTGGCCATGTCGGAAGACGGATCAGCACCAAAGTGACAAGCTTGGTCAAATCAAAATCTCACAAGTTTCATTTATGCAATGTTTAAATTGAATCCATTCAATGGTTTTCCATGATTTCTTTGTATGCATTTCCCCATTGCTGGCAGCCATGTTGGATGATGGATCAGAACTGAAGTAACAACACTTGGTCAGCTTCTCATAAGAAAAGTTTGGATTACGCAGTTCTCTAGAAGAAGATCTTTTGTTAACTTAAGTTCACAGCTGGTGACACTTGGTCAGCACCTGACAGGCATCATTCATGTCATGTTTGATTTAAATCCATTTAGCAGTTCTCTAGAAGATCTTTGTTTGCATTTCCCATAGGGTCCAATGCTGTCCCCATGTAAGATGACAGATTGGCACCAAAGTAATAACACTTGGTCTGCACCTCATAAACATCATTCATGCCATGTTTGGTTCAAAGCTATTCAGTGGTTCTAAAGTAAAAGTTCTTTGTATGCATTTTCCCATAGGGTCCAATGTTAAAATTAAGATCCCCGCTGGCGGCCATGTTGGATGTTGGATCGGCTCTAAAGTAAGAACACTTCGTCAGCACCTCATAAGCATCATTCATGCCAAGTTTCGTTCAAATCCATTCAGTGGTTCTCAAGAAGAAGTTCTTTGTATGAATTTTCCCATTAGGTCAAATGGTAAACTAAGTTCCCCGCTGGCGGCCATCTTGGAAGCGGTTGGAAAACTTGAATGTGTTCAATAAAATATAGTCCTTAACATGCTGAACATTTTTTGCATTTTAAACTTGACCTCTATCTCAAAGCGTTTTTGAAATATAGGACATAAAGTAAAAAATCACGAAAAATTTGACCAATAAAGGACCACAACTCATATATAGGTACTTGGATTTTCTTCAAAATATCCATGTGGGTACATTCAGATCTTAACATGCTGAACATTTTTGCAATTTAAACTTAACCTCTATCTGTTAAAGTTTTTTCAATAAAAATAAAAAAACATCAAAATTTTGAAAATTTTACGGAAAAAGGGCAATAACTCTTAGACGGGTTGTCAGATTTTCTTCAAATTTCAGCATGGGTAGATCTTCTCATGCTGATCATTTTTACCCCACGTCAGATTTTTGATATCTGTAACGGTTTTTGAGTTATTTGCCAAAAACTGTAATTTACCCCCTATGTTCTATTTTTAGTAACGGTAGCCATGTTGTTTGACCTAAGAAATACAAAATAATAAATTTGAAACTAGATACCCTAGTGATGATTCAGTTAAAGTTTGGTTCCATTTGACCCAGTGGTTTCAAAATAGAAGACGGGCGGACGGACGGACGACGGACGCCAAGTGATGGCAAAAGCTCACCCTGGCATAGCCAGGTGAGCTAAAAACTGAGAATAGCTCACTAATACATGTACATATTCCCAAATATTTAAATAGGAGGAGCACATCATCCAAGGCTGTGTTAAAATTTCATTAAAAACTATTCGGTGGTTCAGGAGGAGTAATGGATAAGAGATGGGTTCCCTAAGCTTCAACGGACGGACAACTCTATAATTGTATACCCCGCCTTTTCAACATGAAAGCAAAACTCCTGAGAGTGTTAAAACTCATTTACGTAATGGTTTTGGTTTACACTAGGTATAAGCAGAAACGATGGTTGAAAGTTTTCAGATTTTAAAGAAGATCTTAGATCTAAAAGATAAAATGATAAAGATAAAATGGAATGACCAACTTTTGCTGTGGGGTCAATAGGTTAATTTTATTTTCCCCTCTTGATTTCGAATATTAAAAAAAAAGAATTCACAACAGAAAAAAATCTTGCAGTATACTACTTTATAGTATTATCTAAAAAGCCAAGGTGCAACTTTTCATGCATATATGCAAAGGAAAAGCTCTCTCTTTTAAAGCACAAATAATATAAAAGCAAATAATGCTGGAAACTTTAAAAAAAATTATAAGACATTTATTTAAAAACTTGCAATATCTAAACTTAAGAAATATACCTCTTGCATAGCTCTAGTTGTCGAAATATGTATACACAGTAACTTCAGTATTTTGTTATTTTTGAACATATATATCATGTTTGGGAGGGGAATTTGCGAAAAATACCAGTCGAGAGATGTTATATTTCCCGAGCCCGACCGGGGGGGGGGAATTGCATTCTCGAGACTGGTATTTTTCACAAATTCCCCGACCAAACATGATATATCTGTTTAATTCTGTCGAATGCTTTTATCTAAAGTGCACAGATGACGTCGTTTTTAAATTTTTTACAAGCGTTCCAAGGAAAGGTTGAAAAGAACAATTTTTAAGCAAATACCCCGCAGAGTGTTAAATGTGACAAATTTTCAGGCAAATACCCTGCTGCTTGAAAACTTGCATGAAATGTCATGAATTTGTCAAAAATCACCTCTATTCGACCAATCAAATTGCAGCATTCTATCATAAGGTAGAATTATAAAAAAAAGTTAACAAAACGAATATCTCTTATTACAATCATACATACCCTGTGCAAATCTGAGCTTTTGTATTTGCACAACCATGTGGACATTGTGCATTTACTATCTTTATACTTTTTCCGGTTATCTCGTATATGAAATGTACCTGCAACATAATAACAAAATATGAACCAATTATATTGAGCTAAAAATATATTAATTCATTTTTTCAAATAATAACACAAAACCGCATTGCACCAGGTTATTTTTTCATCATTCTTTTTTCCACAAATTATTGATTTTGAAGATGATAAAAAATTAAACTATTAAACACAAAATATGAATCTCCTGCATATGCATCTTCAAAAAAAAAAAAAATAAAATAAAATAAAAATAATAATATAAAAATATGGTAAGGTTGTGGTATGCGAACTGTTTCGATACTGGTTATGCTTTTAAAATGTTTGAATCGTTTATTTTTATCTAGATAAAAATAATTATTAAAAAAACCAAATTATTCAACGTCAATTATTCAACGTCAAACAATTGCAAATGATCGGAAAATATTTGTCTTACCACATGATTTAGCAAAGGAAACTTACATATAATATAATAATAGCTCTTGACAATGAAGTTATACAATCCGATGTATCATCCATACTTGTTTAAATGAAGAAATGTACATTTTAAATGCTTTAAGAAACAAGAAATATGTTTATTTAAAAGTAATATGTCAATGCAAACTGATATTTAAGATATATCACCAAAATATCGATTAAAATCAATACGTTTTGCAAACATTGAAACATTTAGTGGGTTGAGATAAAAATTACTTCCTTAGTGAGATTAAGATTTTTCTGTACAGGTTCTACATAAATTCAATATAGAAAAGTGTTAACAAAAAAAATACAAATTTATCTCAGCTACAATGTATTTAGTGAAAACATGCATCAATTGATTACATGTTTTGTCAACAATGACGCGCCAATAAACGAAATAAAACAATATCCCAAGTGAGAATAGTTTACAGGAAAAATCACGTTCGACTTTTACACAAACCACGTAAAGTAGTGGCTTTTGGAAGCTTAAAAGTAGCATTTCATAGGCATTTGATATACTTCAAAACACTTTTAAAAAGGAAACAAGTGGACACTGTAGGTGAATTTTATTAATTGCCAGTGGAAGAGGGAAGACATTTTGAGAATGAATTAAATTTCAATAAAACTCCCGGTGAGTTTGCTCTTTCAGTGGAAATGTATCATCATACTGCATGGTGAGTAGCGTTTCCCCACAGATTCTATAATGATTTCAATTACACATTAAACTGATGTATGTCCCAAAACTACAATTTTTGGGAAAATTGATTTGAAAATTTTGATATTGACATCTTTTCAGCTATTGACAGCAAAACCCTAGCTTTAAGTTTGAAGGTAAAAGGGCCTTGCTGAGGATAGAAATCCTACTTTTTTAATGAAACAAACTGATTCAAATTTTCATTTGGAAATAGAACATTTTTCAAGATTTTACTTATTTTTCATTAGTATTAAAATGTAGTGTCATATAAAACAGTTTAAAACTTAACGTTTAGGCACCGACCATTTAACCTGAAAAGGGGGGGTATGTTTTTTTTCTGGGCAGAAAATTTTGTTCGCGCTTTGCTTTATTTATTTTTTTCACGCGTATCAACAAATTATTTTTTTTTTCAAAATTAACATTATTTTTTTGGGCAGAATGCCTCCTTCAGAAATTTTTTTTTTCAACATTTTGGCAGCCAAAATATTTTTTTCACATAAAATCAGATCCAAAAAATTTTTTTAGAAAAAACCATAGCCCCCCCCCCCCTTTCAAGTTGAATGGTCGGTCCCTTAGTGTACATGTAAATAGGAAATGTAGCAAAATACGGGAAAACAAACATGGATATCCATTAAAAAATTATTTCTTGTGATAATTGAACGAAATATACAGAATCTTACTTTTGAATAGCTACACGAAAGGTTAGAGTAAGTTCTACACTTTTTACTGTTTTTCTATTTAATTGCTTTCAGTTTTTTTTTCTCTTTTTTAGGTAATTTTTTATTAACAAAATAAAACAATTCGTAGGCAAAGGTAACAACCATTTTTCTGTCAAAAAAAATAGGGTGCTTCAAAATTCATTCATCCTAAAGAAAAGCAAATATTGTTTTTTGCATCCCATACTTTTTCATACTTTCAACCAAAAGGATTCTTTGGGAACAAATGAGGTATTGAAAAAAAATGTTATTCACACCGTACAACCACTTTGTATCATTTTGATCATCGACCGATTGATACGATCATCGATGTTTGTTTAGATCCTGAGAAATGAAATAGTGGTGTTAAGATTTATGATATTTAATGACATTTTTAGCAGAAAAATGAATTGATTTGGATGTAAAATGAAGATTATAAATAACGAAATGAAAAAATAAATTACTTTCTTATAACATGTACATTTTGGCAGACTTTAAATCAAATTTACACTGAAATTCACGCAAAAATCTCAGATCCTGGACTTCAATTCCTTATTCCATACAAATTCGTACTTAACAAGTTATTATTCAACATCAGCACTAAAGGTGCATCTTTTACCTTTATTTTTATATATCAAATATTATTCAAATGTCAGGCGTTCTTGTTTAATTTGACATTACTTGACACAACAAGACGAAAATAGGATACGATCTCCGACCGATACATGTAACGATCAACAGCAGATTTAATCTAAGTGACGAAACAGTCAACAGCCGTAACAAAAACGATCAAATGACAGTATTTCCATTTTATACCCATCCAAAACGAAGTTTAGGGTACATTGGTTTCAGTTTGTGCAACTGTGAGTTTGTCCCAGTGTGTGTCTAGCTATCAATCTGAGACAGACATTTCTGTCCTGTGGTAATCTCGAGCCTCCTCCGACCATCTTCAGAATACCTATTTTCAATTATGTCAGGATAGTAAGTACCATATCAGGTTGTGCACCTGATTTTTAAGATGGATTCATCATGTGTTGAAAAAATTCGTCTATTTGGAGATTTCTGTCCGGAGGTTATCTCTGCCCCTACTTAAAATTTCTTATTTTTTCAGATTTTTTTACGAATTCTGCAAACTTTTGGACTTTTCATTTATAAAGTTTGATAATCAATGATGAGATTCAAGAAGCCAAGAATAGCCCACTCCTTTTTAACTGCAAGTCAGATTAAAACCATACTTCCAAGTTATCTTGTTTACAGGATAAAGTAATACACCTCATACTTAAAAAAAATAATTAACTGACTGAAATAGTTCTTTAAAAGATATCATTCCCTTGTCGAGAATTTTGAAATTTCAATCGGACTGTAATTCGAGATTCTTTTTTCACGTCCTGGGATGAACATTTCTTTTCAATATATTCGACCTTTCAATAGCAATTGCTGTTGAATTGCTACACATGACACTAATGGTTTGGCGCTCCATAAAACCTACAACTTCTTAAAAAGTACCTGTGCAAAGTCAGGACCATAGCGATTTACATTTTTCTGTTGGTTTTGCACATAATTAGTCTTTCTACCCTTTGAATTTCGCCTCCTGAGAATTTTGTTCGGTAATTTTGGAATTACCCTTATGAACTGATTCTAGAGGCTTGCCGAGCCGTTTATAGCTCATTTATTGATTTATAAATCCGTCATAATTTGAATTCATATTTCTACTGAACTTTAAGGATAATTTTTGGGGTAAAGTTTATAATAATTTAATATCGGATATAACAAAAGGAATTGGGCACAAGTTTTTCAAAGTTATGTAGTCCCATTCATATTATTTATTACAAAACAAATTATATATGAAAATACAAAGGAACATACAAAATTAAAGTCAATAATTGGTTTATGTTTATACAAGAAATACACGATAAATGCTTTAAATATGAAAAGGAAAAATAAAGGAAAAAAGACTAAAAATTCAAAGATCAATTCAGACATTCTGTTCACATTACCATCTTATTGCATCTCATGCTTGGATTTTTTTCTCATTTCAGCCTGAATTCTTTCAACAATTAAGATGCAAATGCTTTAGTCGAACCTTGCCGAAAACTCTATTTTTCAGTCCTTCCATGTCATTTACTTTTTCAGTCCAATATCCAGTGGTATTTAAACAAAAGAATGTGAGCTCTCGTTTAGAAAAGATAAAAAAGTCGATTACATTGTTTAGGTCTGTTGTTAGGTGCTTTAAAAGTTACCTATAATGTTAAATATTCTACTTTTTCATGTGCATGTGACAGACTTCTATATATACAAATGACAAAAAGTTTTTGATTGAATGTACTTTGCATATTTTAGAAGAAAAATGATATTTTTGATAATTTTCCTCTTATAGAGACTTACGGATCGTACCGTTTCTTATAGCCTGACACTGACCAGAAAAAAATATGCTTTTTCTTTAAATAATCATCTTTTCATGTGCCGATTTTCGGCAAGGTACATGTAGCGGTTTAGATACAATAAATTAAAAAAAGACGATATTTCGCTGTTTTACTTTCCATTTTTGTTTACAAAATCGATTACTACTCACTCATACACGTGGTTTCTTTCAATGAAGACACGCCTCTTTTTCCTGATCGATACGTAGACTTGACCATTGAACCAATGAAATCTTGTGATGATTATTACCGGGTATAAAAAGTAAATGGAGCTGTTCCAGGACAACATAATTTTCTTAGCAACAACGAAAGACCTTTTGGATGACATCGTTTCTTACGCAGTAATCGTCAGTAAAGTGGTCTATAAATGATGTATGTTAAAAATCTATCTGTACAAAAAATTTTGTCAGGGTACATGCATTTTAACACCCGATAGCAATTGATTTTGACCAGTCTGTCAATTGAATATTTTCTTCACGACAGTTCTCGTATCAATCCTTCTTATGGACAAGTTTAATCATTTTTCTCTACAGCAAAGGTCTGGTAATTGAATGACGTTTGAACTAAATATTGTATTCGTCTGTTCCTTTTTTTAATCTTAACATTTTGTCGGTTGTTTACTTTCGTCGCCATGCTCTTATTTTGATCTGAAAATTTTATAATCACAGAAGAGTTTTTCTAGAAGGGAGATAATTTTATACCACTAGATTTCCCGCTGTTTCCGGTGTAATTACTCATTGAACTCTCATTCGTTTACTTACCGGCATTGAAAAAAACACAATATCTGATTAATCCAGTTCTACAGATGGTCCTTTTGACAACTTATGTATCGTCTGTGTAGATAAAGGCAAAACAATGGGAAATCTAAACAAGAGGCTCAGAGAGCCTGTATCGCTCCCTTGACCCCAGGAGGATCCAATATTCAATTGTTTTCATCTGTCAATGATCAAACAGTACCTCATGTACTGGATACTTGGTATTTTATTAAACATGAAATACAAATGTAGACGTTTCTCATCTACAAGAGAAGATCTCTTAACATTTTTCAAAAATTGGATCAATAGCAGGAATCTTGGAATAGGTACAAACCTGAAAGGAGTCCTTTTTACAGGGGACAATCCAAAAACTTGTGATCAAGTTTGATCAAAATGACAAAGAACATTCAAGGGAGAAGATTTTTTAAAGTGTTTCCATGAGCTCCAATGTTAAACTTTGTTCCCTGCCGGTTGCCATTTTGGAATAAGTACGCGCCTGAAAACACCCTTTTATAGCCCCGATTTGCGGAGGGTACATAGTGTTCGTGATGGCCTAATGTCTGTTCTTCAAAAAGGTGGTATCCTCTTCTCCTCCTAAAGCACCCGTTGGAATTTCTTTTAAATTATGCAGGAGCTTCATCACATATTGTAGATGTGAACTATGCGTTTTGTTTTCCAATAAATACTTTTTTTTTCAGATTTTTGACATGTTTTTGACTTTGCCATTGTAGCTCAGTGCAAACCATATGGTGACCACTTGGTATCCCGTACCCCCCCCCCCCTTAACCACTGGTCAGAATTTCATGAAACTTGTGTAAGACCTTAGTTACATGCTATAGATTTGTACTATGTGCATTGTTTTCCAATAATTCCGTTTTTTGTCTCGCCCGCGACGAAAGTCGCGGAAAGCGAGACATATGCGTACAAAGTATGGCGGCGGCGGTGTAAACTTTCATGTTAAGTTTTTGTGATTAGGTCATTTTCTCAGTAACTATAAGTGGTAGGTCAATTATATTTGGTATATAGGTTGGTCTTGAGTAGTACATGACAGTCTGCTATATGGCTTTTGTATGTGATCTCAATTTCATGGCCTAATGAACATGTAAAGTGTTTGTGCTAACTTAAGTTTCTCAGCAACTATAAGTGGTAAGTCAATGATATTTGGTAAGAAGGTTGGTCTTAGGTAGTACATGACGGTCTGGCATATGGCTTTTGTGCTTGGCCTCAATTTCACGGTCTTGTGAACATGTTAAGTTTTTGTGATTAGGTCATTTTCTCAGTAACTATAAGTGGCAAGTCAATGATATTTGGTATATAGGTTTGTTTTGAGTAGTAAATGACAGTCTGCTATATGGCTTTTGTCTGTGACCTCAATTTCACGGTCCAATGAACATGTTTAGTTTTTGTGCTTAGTTTAGTGTCACAGTAACTATAAGTGGTAGGTCAATGATATTCGGTATGTAGGTTGGTCTTAAGAAGTACATGACAGTCTGGCATATGACTTTTGTCCTTGACCTCAATTTCACGTCCAGTGATCATGTTAAGTTTCCCAGTATTTATTAATGTAAGGTCAATAAAATTTGGTATTTTGGTTTTTATTAGATGGAACCTGACAGCCTACTATTTGGCTTTAGCCCTTGACCTCATTTTGATGGTCTAATGTTTGGTTTTTTAGTATCTATCAGTGGTAGGTCACTGATATTTCCGTTTTGGGTGAATCATGCCAGTCTGCTTTATTGCTTTTGTCACTTACCCTAATTTCACAGTCTGGTGAACATGTTAAGTTTTCTGATTTAGTCAGTTTGAGAATTCACATCAATTTGGTGACCATGTAGGGACGGGCGAGACATCAATTTGGGTCCACACTTGTTTTAAAGATTTTTGCCATGCCTTACACGTTGTCTTTTTAGCGCAGTGCCAAAAGCTGATACCCACTGCTTGGAATTTTATGACTTATGGTGGAGCTTAATTACATATTTTAGATGCGCACTGTTTATTTTTTTTCCAATGATTCCTTTTTCATGTTCTTTTTAGAAAATTCACGAAGA
The DNA here is from genome assembly GCA_002080025.1 of Modiolus philippinarum. Classification (NCBI taxonomy): domain Eukaryota; kingdom Metazoa; phylum Mollusca; class Bivalvia; order Mytilida; family Modiolidae; genus Modiolus; species Modiolus philippinarum. The sequence goes on from MJUU01074394.1 coordinate 57,775, forward strand.
GGTCGAGGTGCGGCTGGGGATCCATGGCTCACATGGCAACAGTAACTCTATAGTTTAACATGAAAGAATCTTTGGATGTTGGACAAATGCTAACCCTTGTTACCCTGCTGACACCATCTTAGTAGTTGATATGGCAAAAAGCCGTAGGTTTTCAAAAAACGTTTTT
>MJUU01074399.1:0-30278 GCA_002080025.1 Modiolus philippinarum
ACCTGTATTGGGTTTTATTCGCGTGTTTATGATACTATAGGGAAACGACTGGCTTTTGCTGGTGCCGGTACGAAGTCCGGCTATCCCGAGTTCCTATCGTTATTTATGTTTGTCTCTTGTTTTCATTATTTTCTGGTGCAGTTTGCTTGTAAATTGTGGCATGTGATTGTAGTCCCTGGCCATTGTAGGTGTTTGCTGTTTTCCTGTTTTTGTAATTTACACACAATTTTTTTTTTAATTTTGAATTTGTATCTACAATCAACCAATCAAATTAAATCTTATCGAAAAATATTTCTCGTTCTGTGTTTACTTGTAAGTGTTTGTATTGTTTTCATTTAGACTACATTAGCAAATCAGGTAACGTTTGTCGCGACATGTTGTAAACTGATCTGTTTCAGGTAATGGTAATTTGCTCTTACGATAATGTCTTTCACATTCCTGGGACGACAAAGGGTACGAGGGGAGGTTCTGGAAAAGGGATTTCATTTTAGTTGATGCAGCGGGAAATCTAGTGGTATAAAATTATCTCCCTTCTAGAAAAGCTCTTCTGTGTTCAAAACTTTATAGCATGGCGACGAAAATAAACAATCGACAAAATGTCAAGATTTCAAAAGAAATAAACAAATACAATATTTAGTGAAAACGTCATTCAAATCCCAGATCTTTACTTTGTAGTTAAAAAGAGATTAAACTTGCCTCCAAGAAGAGGTAATATGCGAATTCCTTACATAATTTACTGTCGTGATGAAAATATTCAACGGAAAGACTGGTCAAAATCAATTGCTATAGGGCGTTAAAATGCATGCACCCAGACAAAATTATATGTACAGAAAGATTTTTAACAGACTTTACTTATAGGTCAATTTAGTGACGATTCTTGCATAAGAAACGCGGAGATCCAAAACGCATTCTATGTAACTATGCAAAATTATATCGTCTTGAAACAACGCCATTTTCCTTTTATACCCAAGATCGCAAAGGGTAATCATAAAAACAAGATTTCATTGGTTCAATCAAGGAAAAGGGCGTGCCTTCAGTTAAAGCCCATCCAAAGACCGCACGTGCTTAGTGAGTAAAAATCGATTTTGTTTATGTAAACAAGACGGTTACCAGGTAGAAATGGTCGTTTTATTTACATTATTTCGTCGAATCCACTGCATGTACCCAGTCCAAAATTTGCAAATGAATCGATTAATATTTAATTGCAAAGTATATTTTTTCCTAAAAATTTCCGTTGTAAAGAAATGCCTAGATCCAAAACCCTTTGGAATCAGATATATTCCGAGAAATCTCATTTTTCATTAAATATATGCAAGAAATATCAAAATTTTTTAAACATCAAGATACATCACTTGAACATAACAGAGTATAAATTTTCTTGTTATAAGTAACTTTTATCGGGTCTTAACAACGAGTTATACATTGAAATCGACATTTTTATCTTTTCTAAAGGAGAGTTCATATTCTATTGTTTAAATACCACCGGATTTCAGACTGGATGCAAGTGAAATTTGTATATATTCACGGGTAATTGCTGAAAAATGAGGCAACTGTGGATGGAAAGTAGTAACCAGTGGCAATGTTTCTTCTTGAGAACAGATACGAGTATACGGGTTGAAAGTCCATATTGGATGGCATTTACACAGTGTCTAGGATAGCAGCCACCAGGGAGCAGGTATGTAAATCAAAATGTATATGACCATCGACTAATGTTGAGGTCGTTTCAAGGAATACATTTATTGTTTCAGATATACTGACAATCATCCTCTACAGATTCACTTGTAAATCTTTACATCGTGTATTGAAACGAAACCACTTCGTTTTCAATGAGGATAATTTTCTTCAGGTTAATGGGACAGCAAAGGGCACCATCATATGCCAACATAATCATGGGAGACTTAATAAAATGTATGCTCCAAGACGCAACATATAAACCTTACAACTGCTTGTGCATTATCGATAACATCGAAATTAAATGGCCTGATACAAGAGCACGCCTTGATGACCCTACCATAAAATTTGAAGTCATTATATCTGAAACAACAAATGTAACGATGATACGACCTCAACACGATGGCCAAATACATTTTGATTTGCATACTAAAGTGACAGATTATAGGGAAAAGAAGAAAGAGATAAGTTGAGAGTGACAACCGGGGTAACGAGCATTGAATTTCCCTGGAAAGGGAGAAATTGATAGTAGGTATTATGCACTAAATTATATCAAAAGTAGCTAAATTTCCTGCCCCTATCCAAGTCTCCCTTTTCCATTGATAATCAATGATCGTTGTTCCGGTTGTCACATTTTCTTCTTCTTTTCCTTATAATTATTTTTGGCTCTGGTTCTAATATTGTTTACTGGACGTAAAACAATAAATCAGTCAATCATAGCTTAAAAATATTATAGTGTATAAACAGTTTCCGACTTCTAATGTCATTTTGATGCAGCCAAAAGCAGAACTTCGAAAACCTTTAGACAAACAAGACTTCAAAGGGTTCAATACATAAAGGGTCTCAGCATGAAGCAGTGCGTTTTGGGTACCACTCGTCAACATTTGCTTTTATTTTTACCAACTTTCAAAAAGTGTATGAATTATATATAGATAATTAGACTAAATATGTCGAAATGGCCATTTGCAGATATATTACATTTACGGTAACTTAGGTATTTATTTATACGGCAACTTTAGTATTTATTTATACATAAATGCTACATCGATGCCACTGGACGGCAAGTCTCCGAGGGTATACAAACCCAGAAGTCAGTTCTTCTGTGCTGGCCCGAAAACCGATTTATTCTGAAGTTTGTATATGTCAAAATTCTGAAAATGTTAACAATTAAGGAGTGTCTCCCTCGTGCCAGGTCTGTCCATACCTGCATTTTAAACAAAAAATACAAATTTTCCATGTAAATGTTCTGACAATTTTACTTCGAAAAAGTAAACTGCCGGCCGCTAGATATCGTCCATCGTAATTTTGTGATATAGCATATTGTATTACTCCCCCTAGCACAGCTCACCAGCCTAACATAGGGACTTTGGTGTATTTTGTGAAAAACATGAACAACTCAATTTTCTAATATGTTTACTAATAATTATTATATAGATAGCGGTGACATATCGATTTTTCTCAATTAAATAAATGTCATATTGTCACCGGTGAAAATACATGATTTCTAGTCACCGGATGACGTCTTAATGAAGCGACGTCACAATATCTCTTCAATGTCGTATTCAAGTAAACAACTGGCATATTGAAATGAAAAAAATAATCCCCATCTAAAATCTCGGTTTTTGAGTAGAAAATTTATATAATAAAAAGTATAACTAATTGCCTGTCGTGAATATCAATAAAATTTCACTCGTGTCGATCAACGCAATGAATTAAACTCGTTGCGGAACAAAGTGCCGCAACTCGTCTAATCCTTCTGCGTTGTTCGGTACTCGTGACATTTTTATTGATATTCACGACGGTCAATTAGTTATACTATAACTATTCAAACTTTGGAACTTTTTAAGTCAATAGTGACGAAAATTTTATCACGTCACAATCATTTTTCCAGTTGTTTTTTATGAAATATAATTAACATATTCATATTTACAGCTTTTATTTCAAAATGACAAAAAGCAATAACAATAACAATCCATGGACACAATAAAAACACAAATAAATAGTTTATTGCACTTTGGTATAGCCGAAAACTATGTGTTTCCGTTGTTTTTCATTCCTTTCCAGTTCGTTGTTACTAGTTACTGACATGATTGCAATAGATTCCTCTGTTTACTGCGATACACTTTGGACTGTGCATAGGTTCACAAATACCTGAAGTTAAATAGATATCATGATACTGTTGCATTTATAATAATTTATACAGCGAGATGTTGTTTTACCGGGGTTTGTTCAGAATTGTGGTACGTATCATGATGTAAATATACATGATATGGGTAAAAACTTTAAATGGTCATCTATAATACATTCTTACACTAACAGATCAAGAAAAAATATAGTAATAATATGCACGGTAGTAAAACCCAAAAAGAAAAAAATATATTTATACAATATAGGCAAACACGACATATTCTTCTGTGCATCAAATCGTTTTGTCAACATTTTTTTCATATTTTTCCTCCTCATTTTCAAGTGTTTGAAAATACGTCGCTTTTACTGAAGATATAGTTTTTGACAGAATTTGTATTTATTTAGAATGGGAACTGTTGTCATTTGACAATCTACCTATTCTATCGGTATAGTAACGTTTACTTGAATTTGCAAAATTCTACAGCTGATCTTAGTGACCATTATTAGTACACGTACTCACCTGGATGTCCACTGGCGTTTCGCAAAGGCATCTGTCCTTCGATCCAGTCACATTTGGGGTCTCCAAGTTCCTCTCCATTTGTTTTGCCATCCTGATCGGAATCCATTTGGCAAAAATTCACTGTCCATTTTTTACCAGCTTGGAAAAAACCCTGAAATGTCAATAGAAAAAATATTGAATCAGTATTGATAACGTATGTCGTTTTACATACATCTGCAAACGAATACCGAAGCAACGAAAAAAGACAGAGGTGGGGGGGGGTTAAAATCTAAAATCCAAAAACACGGCAATTAGTGTAAACCATATTTTATTGTGAATAGCATAACAAGTACATTAGCATACATAATAACTGGGGATTCGGAAATAAGCTTCCTTATATTAATCCGTCTCCCCCAAAAGAGATAAGATAGAACGTGAATATAGCATCAGTAATTCATGGTCATAAATGAGAAGCAGAACAACTTCCATGCAAATAATCAGCTAAATATAAGTTAAAAGTAAATCTAACTGCTGCGATCGTGTGAAGATGTCATATCAATATCCATAACTATAGCTAATTGGACACACTTAATATATGCAGTTAAACTTCATGAAACAAAGTCAGACATGTCGTAAACGGGGATGTTAGAGTGGAGGAGAAGTGCTGCCGAGCATCTACATGGCGAACCGTCTACTTTCAATAATAAATGTTTTAACTTGCTCAAAAATATTATCGTTTTCATGATCGTTTTTGGAGGATCTCCAAAAAGAAGCATTTTAGTATTGAAATTACTTAGGGTGCCAATTGTTCTTTGTCTTAAAGTTGTATAATTTCGACATTCAATTAAGAAATGTTTATTATTTTCTATAGACACACAAGAACAAAATTTGTTATCAGTAATATTTCGATTAAACAAGTGTTTGTTTAGAGCGCTGCAGTTTAATCTTAGTCTGGCATGAAGAACTTGAGCTTTTCGTTTTCCGAAGTTATAGTATCGAGGAGGGAATTTCATGTTTTTGGTTAAGGTAATTCCTAGGCGATTGTTTAGAATTTTCTGGATTTTTCGTCGGAAGTATATTCCATAATTGAACAACCGATGGCAAGAAAGAATTTCGATAAAACGCTGTTCTGCTATTAACAGTTTAATTAAATGTCGTGAGTTCGTCTTGTTTTATAATTGTGAATTTGTAATAGTTGTTGAGACACTAAACTACTCAAATATTCGTGTGTTTTGCTATGAAACATTTCATGAAATTTTGTGTTTTTGACGCCTTCATGGCAATATTCAGATTTAACACGAATGAATACAATACGATAAAGACACAACAAGTTAAAGAAAAAAAAGGACGATAAGACATAAACTATAAGAATTATATTGCATTATATTGTACAGATAACTTTGGTATTTTGTTATTTCTAAAGGTATATACTAGTAATTTGTAACAATGTAAGATGAAAGTACTAAAATACATCAAATCAACTTACCTCGCCAAAAACATTAAATGGACCAGCTCCGACTTCAGCTCTATGTCCTACACCAGCCCAGAAAGGTGAGTCTAATTTACAAGGGTTAGGGACCTGATGTCCATTTGGAATTCTAGTCTGGAACCATGGGTATCCATTTATCAGAGAAAATAATGAAACTGAACAAAGTAAAGTTGGAAGCGTATTCATGTTGAATTATATGGCAAGTTATCTATAATGGTTTAAATCAGAAGCGGATTCCGGTATATATATATACCCTATCACGTGGGTGTGGAATTTAATCCAGTAATCACAGTCTTTAGATACACCAATAGAGAACACATTGATAACATTTGTTTGGCTCAGGTCTTGTTTATTTATTTTGCAATCTACCCCATAGGTAGTTTGCCTTTTTAGAAGTGAAAATAAATAGCCCCCTGTATAAATGGAATAAACATAACGTTAATGAACTCACTTGGTACAGTAAAAAGCGCGGGAAAACGAGTTTGTATGTAAAATTAGTACAACGTGCATTCTTATTATCCCCGCACTTTTCTGAAGAAAATGCGGGGATATTGTTTCGGTCACGTCCGTCCGTCTTTCCGTTCGTCTGTCCGTTAGATGGACCTTGTCAGTGGAACTGCTCGCTCATTTTTGGATTTAGTGTTTTAATTTTGTTATAGAATTGTTGCATATATGCTACAGATGCGCAATAAGCATTCGGATTTGATATTGGTCTTGGTGCAAACAAGAGGCCCAAGATGTCTATTTTGACAACTGTGAGCTTGTCAGTAGAACTCCTCCTTCATTTTTGGATTAATGTTTTAATTTTGAGATAGAATTGTTGCATATATGCTGCAGATGCGCAATAAGCTTTCGGATTTTTGATATTGGTCTTGGCCCAAGATGTCTATTTTGACAACTGTGAGCTTATCAGTGGAACTCCTCCTTCATTTTTGGGTTAAGTGTTTTAATTTTGTGATAGAATTGTTACATATAGTCTGCAGATGTGCAATAAGTTTCAGAATTTTGATTCCGGTTCCAACTCTGGTAAATTTCCTGAAAATGTTAAAGACTCGTATTTTTTTATTTTTACCATATGCTTTCATTTTTTTAGAAGAGTTTGGAAAAAATAAAATTTTGAATACTTAGAATTCTGAAATATGATTCCAATTTTGGTAAATATCCTGAAAGTCTCAAAGACCACTTATTTCTTGGAATTCTACCTAGCAACCATACATGTAGTAATTTGTTCAGTTAGGACTAACATTTTCACCAATTGAATTTCAAAAATATTTGATTCCAATTTTGGTAAATTTCCTGAAAGTCTCAAAGACCACTTATATTTGGAATTCTACCTAGCAACCATACTGTGAGGATTTGTTTCTTTTGGGGCAAACATTTTCACCAATTGGTTTTCAAAAATGTTTGATTCCAATTTTGGTAAATTTACGAAAGTGTCCAAGACTACTTATTTTTTGGAATTCTACCTAGCAACCATACTGTTAGGATTTGTTTTGATAAGGGCAATCATTTTCACCAATTGGATTTTCAAAATAATTGATTCCAAGTTTGGTAAATTTCACGAAAGTCTCAAAGACCACTCATTTTTGGAAATTCTACGTAGCAACCGTATATCCTTGTATACTTTCTTAGTAAAAATAGTGACTATCAATAATTTGATTTTTAAAATGTTTAGGAAAATTACCCCAAGGGTCTATAACGACTGTTTTCTCTGTCAAACGGGTAATTGCGGGGATGGCCATCTTTTCTGATGGCACCACTTCTAGTTTATTTTATATAGATTGTGAATGTCAGTAAAATTTTGATCAAATAATTTATGTATTTATCATATCAATGTGAAAATGTCTTAAAATACACAATTACAGCAGTGAGAAAGTCGAAAGATTGAGAACCTCAATTAGTTAAACAAGTTAAAAACTTGCCATTGTGAAACAACGAAATCACATATACCATTTCCTATAGTTACGATGTGTTTTCCTCCAAACAACGATGTCCTGTAAAACTTTCCTTCATTTTACTGCAAATTCATAATTTTACTACCAGCACCTGAACTGATCTTCAGGGGCTTTGGCTACAGAGCTGCCGGGCGCGTCCCCAGTTGGTGGATAGGGGAATGCCCTGTCTATGCGGGGTAGTCAGGTCATAATACGGAAAGCCTGACTGCGAATCATTGTAGCAAAACTGTGTGGAGAAACCCCACGCTCCGTGAAGTATAAAGACTCCTTCTGTATTTTTGTAAGGAGTGCCGAGTCACTGGCTGTCGTATAGAAGGCTAAATTTCCTGCCCCTACCCATTTCTCCCCTTTTCAAGTAGCAATCAAAACTAGACATCATTGTCGAATTTCACATCTCAGCCATTTTGTTTCTCTTCCACGGCCCTTTGAAGACATCAATGTCGATGATCTTGGCCAATCCCCAACTCTGTCTTCTTGTTTTTAATCATTTTAACGTTTTGATATGTGCATCTATTTTTTGTTTTACATTTTATCGCAGTTCGACAAGAATTTTAACTTGTTTGTTTATCATCACATTTAGTTCCACTAAAATCCATCAATCGAATATTTGGTTGTAACTATGCAATGTTCCAAACAAGGAGTTCAATGCATTTTCCTCGTTATTTTTTCTGATATGAATGAAATAAGTATCTCTTTGTTCAGGACCTTCCAAACAACATTGTCAAATTTGCTTCAATTTGTTTCAGTAGTTTCAGAGATTATGTTTTCCCCTGTTGTCACTGTTTTTGTGAGACCTGAAAGAATATATGTAGAAGACTTAGCTTCCACAAACCACTACAGCTCAAATTCAGTTTGCTTCTTTAAAGGATGATGATCGAATGTACTATTAAAACTAAGCATTACTTTAGAAAAGAAATGGGGTAAATGTCAACGACCCAAAACAAAGCATCTAGGGGTCACCGTACGGTCTTCAATACAGTGAGGAACCTCACATTATATAGCAAGCCCTAAATGGCCCCAAAAAGGTAAAAAAATGGAAACAAACCACATCCAATAACAATAGATGTTCTTTACACAGATTATGTACCGATTTTTATTTGTTACAAATGTACATCTGTAATCGTCAAACACAATGTATCATCAGCCTTATCATATATATAGAAGACAAAAGTCGATGTAGTTTTAAAGGAAAGTCTTTCAAGAGCCGTAAAGATTACACACGATACCCACAAAGATGTTAACAAAATATACAAATATAATCATAAAGAACCGAATTTTCAATCTACGGAAGATTTTCGTCAGCGTCGTAAATCTGAATTAATCCGGATACTTTTATACGGATAATCCATTATACAGGTAATGCGTTTGTTCATACTTTGGTATTTGTGAAAATGCAGATTCTAATGCAACATTTGAATAACAGATAATTTGATTGGTCAGATATGATACTCGAAGTGGTTTGGTTGCATTAGAATCGCAATAACAGTACATTATTTGAATGCCCGGGGAGTTCAATCTTCATTTGACGGTAAAAAATATCCATTTGAAGGCTACGCCACTCGTCGCCTGCATTTTTTACCGTCAAATCTACAATTGTTGCCCTGGACATTAGAAAATAGTGACTAACTCGGTTTGGTAAGCAAATGCATGCAATCCGTAAATTGTGGACATAGAACGATCATTATATCTTCTGTATATTGTTCTGCATTCTGCTTTGTTCACTTATTGTTTTTAATCATCTTTTTAAATGCACAAAGGCTCTATTATAGATTAGATGGCGGGGCATTGACAATAAATAGTTGTTTCGGAAAGCTTTGTCTATTATAAATATTAAAATACCGAAGTTACTGTTAATTAAGTTTCTGCATTTCGACAACTTTTGTTTCTTCAGTGCAAATCAAATCAAAACATTTGGAAATCAGTAAGGTAGGTGTGTTGTTCCGGTAGGGTTGTTCTTGTAGGTTTGATGTTTTGCTCCGAAGGCGTATCGATCCGGATGGACCGGAAGTTCCTTGTATCAAAATATTTATTCGAGATCATGATAAGTCATGCTGGAATGAATCACTCGTAATTCTTTAATACAAGTTTACGGATTTTTAAGTTCTTCATTGGTTAAATTTCTACAACAGTGTGAATTCTTTAATTTTCTACAGTCCATAATGTTGTCGAAAACTGTGTAAAGTGGTGTCTGGCATAAGTGCATTTCATAGCATAAAATTAATATATGCAACACTACTTTTGTATGTTTTCTGACATATCAACAGTCGATCATAGCTGTAAATAGCCTTTTATGTCCATTTTTTACATTTCAAAGTGTTTGGAGAAATGGTACTACTTGAATGACACCGACAACCAAAACTGTTTTTGTGGTTGGGATTGCATAAACATTTGCCCTTCCAAATTGCATTTATATGTAGTCTAGTTTGGTTCTTGAAGTACTTTACAACAAATTTCCACAAAAACCTACAAAATTTGTCAAAATCTGTCAAAACTGCATTTAGATGACAGGTTCACTGGTTGAATTTTATTTTTTTTATTTTTTTTATTTTTTTTTATTTATTTTTTTTTTGTAAACGTATGAAAATGCATTTGAATTGATTTTTTTTAATTATGTTTATAACAGATGATTTGTTAAAACCTTTTTGGAGAAGATATGCAAAACTGGTATGATGAAGTAAATAAAACTACGGGAGAATGACCGTGCCTCTATCAGTTTTGACTTTGCTTTAAATGCTTGTATTTTACGATTTATTCTGTTCAAATTGTATTTTGGCAATTAAATGATTTCTTTCTTTCTTTTGTAATGCTTTATTGGCAAACATGTATTTTATGACAAATAAAGATTGGTCCATATAAAACAGTATTGACATTATCATTTTGGTAGAACATAAGAAATTCTAATCGGGTATATATATCATGCAATAGAAATATCATGGATTTTACCTGTAAAGTTATGAAAAAGTTTGATGTTCTCAAAACTAAGTGCAATATAATGTAAACTATATATAGAACATTTTTAAATATGTCCATAATAAACTATAAAAAAATAAAAAAAAATAGGATATGAGGAGAAACACAGAGAAAAAAGAACAGCACAAACATGCATACTTCCATTCATACAACATCCACACTAGCAATTATATAATAAAATAAAAACGTAAGTATAATATAAATGCTGTACACATGTAAAGTCCATCGTCCACCCGCTCAGCCACAAAAAAAATAATACTGCATTCAGTCATACCTGTCACTTACCTACTCACTCACAACTTGAGTGCTTTTTCCTCGTGTGTCCCGGCACCTGGATCGGTTTTCAGGGGCTTCGGCTACAGAGCTGCCGGGCGCGTCCCCAGTTGGTGGATAGGGGAATGCCCTGTCTATGCGGGGTAGTCAGGTCATAATACGGAAAGCCTGACCGCGAACCATTGTAGCCAAACTGTATGGAGAAACGCCACGCTCCATGCAGTATAAAGACCCCTTCTATATTTCTCTAAAGAGAGCAGACGCACTGGGTGTCGAATGGAAGGCTAAATTTCCTGCCCCTACCCATTTCTCCCCTTTTCAAGTGGCAATCAAAAGTCGTTACCCCGGTTGTCCCTTCCACCTATATTTCTTTCTTCTTTTACTTACAATTGTTTTGAATTGATTAACTTCTTCTCGTCCTAATATAGCTGAAATATTGCTCATTGGACGTTAAACTCTAACTAATCAATCAATCAATCCTCGTGTGTCACTTTATATTGTAAACAAATACATTTTAATTATTAAAAATGGATACCCAGGGGCTCCAGCAGTTGATTGCCTTTTCCAATGGCTTCTTGTTTCAGTAAATATTTTTTTCCGTTTGAATATTTTCTTTTAAATAGTTCCTCAAAGCAAAAAACTTAACTTGGTCTCCATTTAGTTCTGTACATATAAAATTTTGTGTAAAGCAAAATTAAATTTCTTATATAATTTGGGTCTAATGTTTGAAGACTTCCAAATAGAACTGTTTCAAGATTAAGTGGAAGATTCATGTTCGTTTAAAAATCCATTCACTTAAATTTTCCCAAAGTTCCCAAATTTTATGACATGACTAGAAAATATGTTCAATTGTTTCTGTTGTCTGTTGACAAAAGGTACATTCTTCAGTAGGTTTTAATTTCAATTTAAACAGCAGCTGATTTGTCCCTATAATTCTGTGTATGATTCGATATTGAAGAAATTGATTTTTTTTTTTGGAACTTTTTGTTGTATTAAAAGGGTTTAAATGTATCTGTGGCCAATCTAAGTCCTTATTTAGTAATTGTGTCCACTTTTCCTCACATTTTAAATTAAGAGAGTCATTATTTAAAACCTCATATGTCTTTTGAACCTTTCTTTGATTTCATAAAAATGTTCATATTATTAGGTATCAATGGGCCATAAATTTTATTTATATCTACCAAACTTAGCCTATTTGATTTCATATAGGTTTGAAGAATGGTGGCTTTGAGTTGTTATTACTCCCCTTTGGGTCGTTGTTTCTTTGACGCATTCCCCGTTTCCCTTCTTTTTTCTATTTTATTGCAGACAAGACACTTTGGTAGTTGAGAAAATTAGTTTTTATATTATATATCTGCTGGAAACGGTTAAAGCACATTAAATTACCAAATTCATCAAGAACATCATTTATCAAATTAACACCTTTTTGGACCAGTCTTTATAATATACAGGACTATTGTCAATTTTAATTTTCTCGTTATTCCAAATATTAATAGGATTTGAGGTTGAAGTTTATTGTTTCTTTAATTTCATATTTGGAAGTTAATTCTTTCCATGCCGCAAAAACTTCCTTCCAAAAGGGATTGTTTATATTTGTCATTGGGCCAATATAATGTAAATTTATGGGATCTAATTTTTTAGTATAGAATAACAGCTTACCAACTTTGGAGTTATTACAGAATATTCTTCGAATCCATGTTAGTTTTAGACCTTTTATATAATTTTCCACATTTAACATTTTCACCCCCATATTTTTTATTTTTGCTTAAAATTTCTCTACTTATATTTTATCTGGTTTGTTTTCCCAAATAAATGAAAACAACCTTTGAATAAATAGTTTCAAAATTGTAGGTTTTGGACTTGGTAGTGTTAAAAATAGGTGATTTAACTTTGAAATTAGTAATGACTTAATGATAGTTATTTTTCCTATTGGTGATAGAATTTGATTTGTCCACTTCCCTATGACATTTTCAATCTCTCTAAACTTAATACTGTAGTTTAAATCTTCCATTTCTTCAATATTGACTGAGAATTTTAATTAAATGATTTCTTAACTATTTTTTTCACGTGAGACAATTGCACGTGAAAGAACAAAATTGAAGCATTTACCAGGAACAAATAATATTTTTCAATTTAGGTCGAAAACATTTTAATCAGATTTATAATAAATTATTAGATCTAATCGTCCAAGGTCCAGTTTTATTGAGATGTATAATTAAATAATTATGACAAATGACCTGCAAGCTAATGTTATCTTTATTAAGGAATTTTTAAACTAATTCTTAAGACCAAATTAAATGTAATCTTTTCAACAAATTTGAAAATAACCAGACCAACATACTCGTTATCTTCGACCCTCCTTGACACATTTACCAACATTTTATTTTTATTATGTAACAAAACAGAACATTTATTCTAGCAGTTACTATTTCTGTTTCCGTAGTCAGCTATTTTCGATGCTCTAGACTGTGCATTGTCAAATTTGTCAGAGCAAGGACGTATTAGACGTCCTTGGTCAGAGGTAAACGGGTATATTTACTGCGTAAATTGTAGTTATATGAAGTACAAAGATGCCTGAAAAGGAAAAATTAATCTGAACCAATAAGAATATGTGAAAATCTTATTGAAACATGACTAATAAATACAATAAATACCGAAGTAGCATAATAAAATTCGTAAATTTCGTTATGCTGTACACGTGTTTCAAGGAGTAACCTCTTATCAGCAGCATTAGAAATCAAACAATATGGAAAGCCAATATCCAAAAGTAGTCAAAAAAGAAGTACTCATTACCAAAAATATCATAAAATTAGCACATTATATGGCTTGTTTCTGGCTCCACTTTATATAAACAAGGAAATGCAGTATACTGATATTCATTTAACAAAACAAGATGGATATGACCACATGGACTCCCTAAGGCATAGCAAAGTAAGATGTCCACATGGCCTCCCTAAGGCGTAAAAAAGTAAAAAAAGATCAACGAATATCCATTTAAGATTGTTCTGAAAAACGCAGAATCTGTTTCTGAATCAATAAATATATTGTTCAATTATGAAAATTATTTCATATTAATCTTAATTGTACGTTTTTTTAAGATGTCAGTAACATGTCCAAATTGTAAAAAAGATTCATCATTACACCGGCGGTATATAGTGTCTGTTGGCATTCATACACTGGGGCGGATTTAAGCAAAAAATAAAGTTTATACAATTTGGCAGAAATTAGGTTTACAATTGGGCGGATGAAATTTCTTTTTACCTGCTCATTAAAATAACATGTCGTGAGCCTTTGACAAAATGTACAAACTTTTCTTTTATGGTCTAGAAAGCCACACGGTGCACGAGCCGCTATTGTGCCATAAATTTTAGTTATATCTACCAAACTTAGCCTATTTGATTTCATATAGGTTTGAAGATCATTGAAGATCTTATGGTGGCTTTGAGTTGTTATTACTCCCCTTTGGGTCGTTGTCTCTTTGACACATTCCCCGTTTCCCTTCTTTTTTCTATTTTATTGCAGACAAGACACTTTGGTAGGTGAGAAAATTAGTTTTTATATTATATATCTGCTGGAAACGGTTAAAGCACATTAAATTACAAAATTCATCAAGAACATCATTTATCAAATTAACACCTTTTTTGGACCAGTCTAGAAAGCCACACGGTGCACGAGCCGCTATTGTGCCCGGACAACAGATGTTGGTGAAAGAGCAATCACAGAGAGGCCTAATAAATAAACTAACTGTGTTTGTGGATTAGTCGAGAATAGTAACCATTATTTACTTATCTGTCCTCGCTATACTGAATTGAGAGAGCGGTACATAGTTCCTCTAAACCGGTTTATTCCCCTATCCGTACAAGTACTCCTTTTTGGCTCACAAGACCTTACTAACAATCAAAACAAGGAAATTTTTCTAGCAGTCCAGAAATTTATCATAAGTAGCAAAAGATTCACATCTTAGATTCACTTATCCTCTATTTACTTTTTGTACTCATATACCTAGCACATATAGTAATTCTGTTCTCTATTCTTCGAGTTAATTCATGAAATAAACGACTGCATTTAAGGGAGACGAATTTATATAAGTTTTTCGAAACTTGTTTTCGAATCCCATTAATTAATTGTTTTTGTAATATGTATGTGTATTTATATATTTGTGCTTTGTATTATTTGTAACAATTAATTAATAAAATATGTTTACACTAAACAAACAGGGATCAATGAGCGAGAGTTGGAGAATTATTTATTTCCCTCAACTTACAGAAAAACTAAAAAAAACAAAGCAACATGCTAAAGTCTTATGATCAAATTCTTTGAAAGAATTTTAAGGGGATCAAATGTTCGGCTAAAATTGATTTAGCTTTATATTTCTGTAATTTTCATTTTTGAATACTTGAATTACCTTGAATTAAAACCATTATATTATATGCCCCTTCGATTCATTTGGAATCTGCCCTATTGTATATTTTTGTGCCACCCCGTTGAATTGTTTTTGTCGCTCCATTTAGTTATGAATCCGCCCCAATGTAAATCAGCGTGTCTGTTCGTCTGTCTATTCGTCCGTCCGCCATGGGGGTACACACATTGTGCCGTTAATTCCCCCTAGAACACTTGGTGAAATTTAATGAAACGTTCACAAAATCTCAAGTACATATTGCCATTGTGCACCAGCAATTTTAAAATTTGATATGATTTGATGTCCTTTTTTTATTTATTATTACGGAATCAAGGGGAGGGAGCGGGGTATCATATTAGTGGGCTCACAGTTTCTCTAGTTGATAATTATGACATTTTGATAGTATACTAAATTATTTATTAATTTTTATTTATTTCCACTTGGTCGATGTCTCTGCTGTTAGACCTCGAGTGTACTCACAAACCCAGTAGTTCACAGTAAGTTCGGTATTTAGTTATTAGTTCTTCGGTGCTGACCCGAAAATCGATTTTTTTTTAAACTTGGAATATCTTTTTATAAAATTTTGTTTAAAACTAAGGAGTGGCTAAATTTTGGCTTTTCTATTTTGGCTTTTCTATTTGGATCATGTATTTGTTCTCTATCAGCTTTTACACATATTTCGGTTTATGGACTTCAAATGTTTTGATGTGATCTGCACTGACGAAACATAAGTTGTCGAAAAGCGCATATGCTGAAACCAATTTTACAGTCTGATACATAGATACGTGTATACTCACCCGATGGATATCCTTGGTACTGAATTTGGCTTCCTATTTCGATATTTTTTGGTAATGAGTACTTCTTTTTTGACTGCTTTTGGAATATGGCTTTCCATATTGTTTGATTTTAATGCTGCTGATGAGAGGTTACTCCTTGAAACACGTGTGCAGCATAACACAATTTACCATTTTTTGCAACTTGGGTATTTATTGTATTTTGCTATTAATAAGGATTCTGCATATGCGCATTTTGATAACTTACGTCTTTTCAGTGCAGATCAAATCAAATTCATATTTGGAAATCCAAAAACCGAAATATGTGTAAAGGCTGATACAGAACAAATTACCAATAAGATCTGAATAGAAAAGCCAAAATCAGTTAAGGACATTGCCATGCAAGAGGGAGATACTCCTTAGTTTTGAACAAAATTTTGTTAGATTTAGATATTTAAGTTTCCAGATAAAATTGGTTTTCGGGCCAGCATCGAAGTACTGACTCCTAGGGTTGGTGAATACCTTCGGGGACTAACAGTCCACCAGTAGAGGCATCGGCCCAGTGGTAATTAATAACAAAATACAGTCTAAGTTGCTATTAATTCGGATTCTGCATATGCACATTTCGACAACCCAAGTATCGTCAGAACAGACATGATGTACATGAAAGGGTTATTTTGATCATTTGCCGTAAGTCTAAGATAATGGAAAATTTCGTTCCTACACATTATCACCTATATGAATGAAATGTTATATTATACATGACGTATTTATACGAACAAATATTCCGACGTCAGAATTTCGTTCATGTAATCACCAATCGTGATGTAACTGAAATTGCAACAAGTACTTGACCCGACTAGATCTAAACAGGCAAAATTCTTTCACTAATCTTTGGATTAAGCACTTCTTACTTGATCTACTTATTATTATTTATTTAACACTTATATGTAACAAATATTATCATCCTACAGATTACGGCAGTCACGATATAAAGACCCCAAGTAATGTTAATACATAACATAGTAACTACATAAGATTTGTTATGTACTTTTATGTATCTTGTTTCTATTGATTGGTGCTTTAGACTAAATGTTGACCGTTCAAAACTGACAATAATAGCCAAGAAGTAAACAATGGAGTAGCATATGGAGTAAATGCACGTTAGACAGTCTCTCTCAGATATTACTGATTATTCGGATTTCGTTTGTTTTTATAAATTATAAACATTTTTTGAAATTATGGATTTCCTTTGTTTGGGTTCTAGTGCTGCTGATGAGGAATGAATTTCCGAAATGGCCATACAGCTCATTAAAATTATTGCAGTTGGAGTTGACGTATGTGTTATGGTCTCATGTTCATTTACTCCATATCCTTTCGTAAAATATATCTACAAATACATGGTAGATCGAGCAAAGGAACAACGCTTTAATTCTTCCTCATCTTGCTCATACATCATTAGAAAGTTTAAGATGGTCCTAGCTAAGACCGCTTTTAGCAGAATTCTTTGCTAAATGTCCAAAAACGCTACACCCATGTATTTTCTTGGCATTGTTGCGGGATCGTCAACAAACATAAATCAAATTGGCAAAGTGCTAACAAAGCCTTGACATCACACTATTATGACTATTGATTTACACCTGTTTTACACTTCCGTGGAGTGTTTCTCATTTTTTAATGTAACCCTTTTTTGTTTTCATCAAATGTTAGCAATGGGAAGATGTCATTCTGTCTCTCTCCATGACTGATTGGACAGTGCTTCAGATAAATTGTTTCTCATGGAGATCTGGCCTGTGAAAATTTCGGCCACTTAATGTTTTTCCTGCTGTCTTTATTTAGTTGACTCAATTGGAACTAAACATGACACAAGCAGGCGCTAACATATCACTAACAGAGTGATAGATCAAATGGGATTGCCATACAGTAACTATGAAAAAGAAAGGAAATGGGGTAAGTGTCAAGGAGACAACATCACATACGGATATAACGGTTTCTGGATACGTAGGTCACAAAAGCAGATGGAACCAGATCTAGATTGTCATATGTAATGCAGTTGTCCTTTGTTGTCATCTTTCGACGAGTATTTATTGTCTGAAAGGTATGAGGTATAATTTTTGGTCTGAATGACATCAATACAAAGTCAATATGCATGCGACATTCTCGTCTGTGACGATATTTTCAATTTCATATCCTGAGAATTCTTCATTGACGCTAAAAATGTTGATCACTTTGTCAAAAATACTGTTATGTACTTTGGCATTTCCATTTTCAATGCCATGTAGGAGTGCATATAAGATCAATCGCTTATAGTCATCATATGTAGAACTTTGTGATGAGTCTGCTGGGCCTCCTTTTATCAGATATAATGTAGCCGCATTTTGTCCAAGCGCCGTTTGATAAAATTTTCGGGCGAAAAGCAAAATCTGACAAAAAGCGACGGGCCAAAAACCAAATCGGACAAAAAGCTAATATCGGACAAAAAGCACTGTATCATACGAGGTTTTAAACAAATCGACAACTAGGATTCAGTCTGCGCACAAATTAGAGGACCGATGACAGAGCTATTATATATATGGCTCGATTTGTTAGATAAACTATTAATATGCACAATAGATAGGTTATATTTCACTATATACAAACTTTTCTTCAATCTTTGTATAGTAACACATATCTCTTCAGTTTTTCCTTCTTTTAAAGTCTTTTGACTTCAAACAACTTTATGCAATACTTGTATAAATAGGAAAGTTGGTAC
This sequence comes from Modiolus philippinarum, assembly GCA_002080025.1. Lineage (NCBI taxonomy): Eukaryota > Metazoa > Mollusca > Bivalvia > Mytilida > Modiolidae > Modiolus > Modiolus philippinarum. The sequence continues at coordinate 18,909 of MJUU01074399.1, forward strand.
TTAGGTAATACTTTTGAGTTATGAAAGATAAAGAGTTTGTATAACCCATGTATTACTGAATTAACCTAAATCTGATAATGAAATAATGTTTCGTAAGGTGATATCCTTATCTTATTCATATTCTAAATGGATTGAATAAAATTACTTACGGACAATAAATTTGATAAGAATGGATACAATTCTTTGTTACTTTATGAATGGTCACAAAGTAATATACTGGCTAGACTACTCTGACATAAGTTTGTCATCATGTCTTCAAAAGGTATGGTATAATCAGAAAATGTACTAAACTGAACTTTCTCGTTGAACAATGATTGCTTACTCTGGAACCCTGTAATAGTCCGAGGGCCCATTCGCCTGCTTCTGTCTCTGAAGTTTCAAAAGAACATAAGACTTATTTCAGCCCATCATGACACAAGAGATCTTGTGTCAAAACCCCACTCTAGCCTGGAACGTCTTATGGGACTTCATTCATATACCAATAAGGTTGTCTGTAGCAAATTATTATCCCATTTAGATTTTGAATGAAGTAATAGAAAAACAAGACAACCGTTTATTGACAGATAACACCTGTATGACAGAGAATCCTTACCTGATACATATCTATGAGTCCATTTTGCCCGTGCCTTGTTTCAATGTTTGGTACAGTTGCTTTTATATTGCCATATTGATGGACGATGATTTTGTTTCCTTCTGTATGCATGCTAAACTTGCCATTGAAATAATTAGGATGACATATATATAGCTAAATTCTCAGGCACGGACCAAAAAAAGATAAGATTGCTTCTAATGAGAAAAAGCCCCCTCCAAAAAAATCAATAAAAGAAAATAAAAAAGCTGCTCTATTTAAATTTTGTCAAATGGTTGATCTCATTGTATTCATTTTGTCTCTAGTACATAAATGTCACATGGAGTATAACGTTTTTTTGCATTTTTGTCGTAATTTTAAAGCATTGTTTATTTATTTCATTCGTTGCCATCGTGAGGATATCCACCAGTCCAATCTACCTTGATATAAAAAAACATACGATTACAGTCTGACTGCATTTTCAACACAATAAACTTCATCTGAATCTAACCTGTCACATTACATAAAGTGTCTATTTAGCATTAATAACAACTTAAGATATATAGTTCGTGACTCTGACAAAATACAAGGTAGTAAAAATTCTCAGTGATGAAATAAAAATAAAGATAGGATGATGTAATGATGTCCGATAAATCTATAAAATTCAACATATAAATAAATAAAATACAATTTATCAAAAAAGGATATTTTTGTGTCGCTTGTGTCGCCTGCTTTAAGCAGAGTCGAAACAGGGATTATTATCCGTCTTCTTGCGTCGTCATCGTCGTCCTGCGTCGTCTGTCGGTTTTTGAATCCACAACTCCTTCAAAACTGCAAATCTGATTCCAACCAAACTTTCAGGATATGTTGTTCATCCATTGTAGTTGCGCACCTGATACTTAGAATTTCATGGAACCAAAATTGCTCATTAATCCAAAACTCCTTAACAATGATAAGCCAGATTCCAGCCAAATATTGTTCACCCGGTGTAGTCGTGCACCTAGTTTAAAATTTTGGTCTTATAATACATCGATCAGAATATTTACTGTGATTTACTATAACAACATATTTTGTGTCGCCTGCTGTAAGCAGAGTCGACACAAAGGTTTTACAATACATCAAAATATTAACAGTGAAATACAGTTCAAACTAAGATAAAAATTCAACCGGCGGATCTAGCATTCGAGTGTGTTGTTTGGGTTGAGAGAGGGACAAAGAGAGAGAGAGGGTTTTGGGGAAGAGAGTTAGAAGTTACCAGTGTACAGAGCTTACACAATAACCATGCGAGGAAAGCCATACCTATCTTAAATCAAAAGTATCCATCTGAGAGAATTCTCCGGTCAAATAACTTGCCAAGATTACGAGATGGAACGTTGCCATAGAAACACAAATTTTCTGTAATATTGGATTTCTCAGCATGTCGATTCTCTTGATTGGACGCCGTGCGCGGTCCCGGCTTATGAATAGGCCCGCAGCATCCTCTGAGCTTGGAGTATGAGTCTTCCTAACAGAGGACCCCGAGGGAACCCCGGGATATAGAAATAGGACCTAGTATCTCCGGCTTGCGGGGTGTGACCCCTCCTAAACGGAGGCTGACCCCGAGGGTCCCGGGATATAGAAATAGGACCCATTCCGTGGTTGTGCGGGATTGATAAATACACAACCCATCTTTCGGATGGGATGTAAACTCAGGTCCACGTGTTGGAAGAAACGCCACGCTTCCTGCACGTTAAAGAACCCTTGTAGCAAGCTCTTTTGGGTGGTCCGTAGGTGATCGGCTACAAGGCTAAATTCCCCGCCCTTGACGATTTCACCCTACTTTTCCAGTGGCAGTCAGAATTTTCCGTCCCATTGCCCTTTCCATACCCCAAAGTGATTATTTATTAACAAACTTGTTCTCGTCTTGATATAGCTGAAATATTGCTGAGTAGACGTTAAACAATATTCAATCAATCTCTTGATTGGAGCTAGATGACATAGATGTAAAATGTTTGAATGAAATAACATATTTACATGATGCATTTACATAAAGAAGTTATCTGACGTAAGAGCACGTAATCACCAACTGTGATATAACTAAATATGTAAATACAATGTAGTATGTTTCCCTGACCACATTTAACCAGCAAAACAAAAATTCTTTTACTAATATTTGGATTTTACATCTCTCACTTATATTATTTGTTTATTATTCATGTTACAAATAATATCACTCTTCAGATACAATCAGACCCCAAGTAATGTTAATACATAACGTAGTAAGTAAATAACATTTATCTGCATATTACCTTTGTTAATCTCGTTTCTATTCAGTCGTGCTTCAGTCGAAATAAAATGTTGACCGTTCAAAACCGACAAATGAAAAGGAAAAAATAGGCTTTATCCACAACATAATTACAGTACTTTTACTCGGTCTGAATTCTGATTCAAGATTCTTTTTTTACTAAGTACTGGGGTGGTGTCTACGACTTTTCAATAGCATGCTACCGGACACTACAGCAATGCAAGGGGAAGTTTGGCATGTCATAAAACTTGTTTAACCCACCATTTCTTATTAAATGTCTGTACCAAGTCAGGACCATTGCGGTCGACTATTTTCCGGTGGTTTCCATCTGATTTGTCTTTGTCTCGTGGATTTCGGCTCTTGACAACTCTGTTCGGTAATTTTGTTATTACCCCCATCTCATTTGATAATAACCCGTATAAACCAGTCGTTGTATTCCTCTCACTACGATTACTCCTCGAGAAACGATGAGCTGCTGGAGGGCACAAAATTATTCGAGTTAATTTACTAGTAATTATTGTCTGTCGTCAGGGCGTCAGACACTACTAGAATCAGCAACTGACATCCAGTAAAGCGGCATGATGGTTAGTAAAGTGTAACGTAACGTGTACATTTGAACATTGTTTATAACTATTAACACTTGTGATCAAGAAGTTCATTTATTAATTTGTCCACAATAACATCATGAATGGCAATAGATATCATTTTTTGTGTTGTTGACATATACATTAACACTCATATTTTTTTCACAAAGTTCTGTCCAAATAGATGAGTGACCGATACAAATGACGAACATGTAGCTCGGAACTTCTTGTAAATCAACAAACAAAGTATACGAGCTTCATGTGTATATTTATTGTTCTTTAAAGAATATTGACGTCAGAAAAGCCTACACTTGTAGTTCTACCCAGGATTTGCGAAACTGTATAATATTATTTGGATCTAATTCTCAGCTTCTTACTTCGACAATTTTCTAATGTCTGGTAGTTTTGATGCGATTTACTATAACAAACTGGGATTCTCGCTGATTAACGCTCCGCGCATGAGTGAATTACAGCGTTTTTGATCGGGAGTTGAATATTTTCGATAATCAGAATCTAGGATTAGTTATTGTGTTTATTATATAGATCTTCTCAAATATTTAAAATATGTTTAAATATAAGACAAAAATATTTATATAATAATAAGTATAACTAAACGATCGTGATGAATATCCACAATGATATCACTCTTGTCGAACAAAGCAATGGATTAACTCGTTTCAGAACAAGTTCCGTAGCTTGTTAATTAAACCAATCTACGTTCTTCGACACTCACGGTCGATTAGTTATACTAATACTACTACTCAAGAACATGTTGTAGGGGCACGATGCAGGATGCGTTGAAACATTTTTAACTGACCACCTTTATACATATTACAAAATGATATGGAGTAAATGAACATGAGATCATAACACATATGTTAATTCCAACTGCATTAATTTTAATGAGCTGTATGGCCATTTCGGAAATTTATTCATATACCATTGCTGGACCGGGGACCAACCTAAGCGCGCGGCTGAATAATGGTACACGAAAAAACAATATACTTTTAAAAGATTGTATATCACTTACTATATTAAATACATGGTATTCCTAACCTGTATCATAATTTGGTGGATAGCATCAACAGTCCCATGGGAAGAGAAAGGATAAATCATGTCGTACAACAAAGCTGAAAATACAGGGAAAAAACAATAAGCCAATAACCTCAACAACGAACTATGACGTGATTAAGCGTTTTTGGCGTCCTGAAGGATCATTAGTAATATCAAACAAGAATGAAGGCTGACACCAGTTATTTGTATTCAGATTCTCGTGTTTGATTGGCATTTTGAAAGATAATATTACGAGTTCAATATCGAGGATATAACCTCTAACTGGGCGAAGGCAAATGAGCAATGTCGAGGATATAACCATTTACTGGGCGAACGCGAATGAACAATATTGAGGATATAACCTTTAAATGGCGAAGGCGTATAAGCAATATCTAGGATATAACTTTTAACTGGGTGATGGCGAACGAGCAATACCGAGGATACAACCTTTAACTGGGCGAAGGCGAGTGAGCAATATCGAGAATATAACCTTTAACTGGACGAAAGGCGAATGTGCTATATCGTGGATATAACTTTTAACTGGGCGAAGGCGACTGAGCAATATCGAGGATATAACCTTTAACTGGGCGAAGGCAAATGAGCAATATCGAGGATATAACCTTTAACTTGGCGAAATCGTATAAGCAATATCTAGGATATACCCTTTAATTGGACTACGGCTAATGAGCAATAACGAGGATATCTTAGAGGACGAGGGCGAATCACTGTTGAATCTATACATAAACTTGTAATGTCAGATAGGACGCTATTCAGAAGAACAACAATCAAAGCGTTGTTCCATTTGCTTAATCTTACCACGTATTTATAGGGATTTAGTCCCATGAACATTTACTCCATATCCCTTTATTTGTTTCTTTGCTGATAACCAAAAGGATCTTTTACAAAAAGATGAACTAAGCCAAACAACTGCTTTGACAACCCGGCCAGTGATGTTTAGCGAAATAAAAGAAGCCATGCAGATGTACCAGAATTGCTAGGTGGAAAAACAAAGGAAGACGAGTTGATGGGCAATGATGGGAAGGTTGCGATCCCCGTAATAAAAATAAAACACACAAAAAATCTTAAATTAATCACCTGACATAGCCAAATGGCAGGGTCAACATTTAGGGCCTACTCAATACACCAGAGAAAAACAATACAAACTTCAAAGACAAGAACCAAGACTCCATTTCATTGGACTGTTAAAAAAAGCATTATCTTGCAACTTGAAGACTAGGTGATTTAGTGCAAACTGCGGAAACATTTATACATACAGGAATTTATCACTAAAGCTCTCGCTAAAAGTCTTAGAACTCCCCAGCATCAGATTTTAACAAGAGCAAAGGAACAAATATAGGTATTGAGTATATGGGATTCCGGAACAAAATGTACACCTTTCGGATGGCTGGTAAGACCAACACGGACAACAGACACGCCTCCATGACAAACAAATCAGCATGCTAAACACAACTAAACAGTGCATTAAAACTAAACAAGGAATCCACATGCTGAAGAATAACCGATACCATCGCCAACAGATCTTCATGCAGGATTCAACTATATCGTTCTTCTGACGAAGCAACACATCTAATCAGACGAAGTCGGCAGCCTCATAGACAATCGCTTTAAGATCTGAATAAAAGATCCACGCACTGGTAGACAGCATATGTCCTCTCTTAAACGTAACTAGAGGTACTTTGGCCTGGAGGGCAACAATATGATACCCCCACTCCCCATGGGATTAGAAGATCCCCAATATTATTTGTCACAAAAATAGTTATAATTTCACAATTCTCGGTAAACAGGAAGTAGGTGGTCGGCAATCCCTAAATTGCTACTTGCAGTATAGAACATCATTCTAAACTTGCATACAAAATTTCAAGTTGCATTGATGAGTAGTTACTGAGAAAACTGTTACAAAAAATTTTCTACGATTGACAAAAGATCTCGAAATTAACTAAGTCGGTAAACAGGAAGTAGATGTCCAGCAATCCTGAAATCGCTACCTGCGGTATAGGACATCATTTTAAACTTGCATACAAAAATTCAAATTGCAGTGATAAGTAGTTACTGAGAAAACTGTTACGAAAAATTGTTTGCTATCACAGACAGACAGACAGACAGGTAGACAGACGGACAGAGTGATTCCCATATTCCCCTCTGAACTTCTTTCGTGGGGGTATAAACATTAAATCTAAAATATATAGTTATACTCATCCCTTTATGTTATGCCTGTTACCTCCAAGAAGTAATCACCATACTCTCACTAAAGGTCTTAGAACAAGAACGGATTATGCAATTTATATCTGAAACAACAGCCATAGAGATCTTTGATAACAACAGTCTGGTTTAATTTTTTTACGTACAAATTTAATGACAAATGAAATCTAAAATGAAAGCAAATATAAAAACATTACTTTTTTATAATACTTTCATTTAGTCAGATATGTGGGCTCCTCTATCTTCTTCCATGTCATAACATGTAAAATATTTTACCTATGAACGCCCACTTTTCATGTTATATTCTGAAAGCATGTTCCTATATAATAAGCTTAAAGCAATTTCAGACAAAATTTTAAGTTGGTAATCTCGTTAGTTCCTCTGGAAAAAATCGGAAGGAGCGAGTTGTTTTGACAAGGTGTCGAACAGGGCATACACGAACAACTCATGGTTATATTGTAAATGGTGAAGATCGATCTGCAGTGGAGCGGCAAGGAGGCCAATTTTCAAAATTTAAATTACCTGAAAGCCCCATGGACTGTTATTATCTTAAACGAAAGTGTAATGTTTGTTATTTCAGAAAATGGCTGTCGTCGCTATCTGACATGGTCCAAACATACTTTATTTTAGGGTCAAATTTCATAACCCTAAGAGCTGTCCTTTTAGTTTGTCAAGTTATAACTTGCTTATCTTTTGACATAGTTTTCAGCTATTTGGTAAATAAGCGTATCACAAAACCGTTGAATATTTGATACCATTTGACCTTCATATGACATTCACCTTTGACCTTGAGGTCAATTATTTATGTGCAATGAAGGCTTTTTTCATTACACATAAAACTTGCTTTGTGGTAGTCGTATCTAAACCGAGTTAAAAATCATTTCAACTAAGTACAGGGGTGACTCGACACATGTTTATCACTATTATGCAAGTTTCTGGAACAGTTGTGACTCTTATTAGTCATTGATATTGAAGATATAAGTCAAACATCTGTTTTCTCTCAGCATTTTTTCGTGTGCGTGCGTGTGTGTGTGTGGAAAGAGGGGGGCAAGTCTACATGATATTTACGTTTGAAATTTACAAAAACACAAAAATACAACGAAAATTGAATCATTGGCCATTTGGACCTGTCGGCGACATTAAAGAAATCAGGGTTATTTCTGAAAAATAGTTTCTTTTACAGTATGGGACTTTATTACGTGCTATTACACGTTTTACGGGATCTTCGCATTTAAGTTAAGTAAAATTAGGGTTTTCATAAAACAAAATTTCTGTCTGCTTAATTCGTGTTAAGTAAAGAACTGTTTTTTATTTACTTGAACAAGGATTCTATTTGTGCAAAAACATAAGGTAATTCATAAAGAGAAAACCAAAACACATTGGTCCATTAACGGACATTGAGATGGAAAAAAATTCAAAAAACCCAAAGTCAAAGGAAATTAAATGTATAAAATCAGTAAGTGTTTTATGCTAACAACGGCAGTAGAATACCGAAGTAATAAGGGAAGTGATGATTACAAAAATCAAAGTCCACAGACATTGCAAATATGAGAACACAGCAAAACAAGGACGTGAGACAGCCACAAGACACGGAAATAAAAAGACGACATTCAAAACTTAGGCACTCATAGTGTGAACTCCCATGAAAACCCGGAGTGACATCAAGTGCTACGGAAGAGTAAGCATGTCCTGTTCCACTAGCGGCACCCGTCACACTATCAGCGAGTCAATCCAGAGCTGAGTCAAAGTCGGCTAGTAATGACAGTTTCCATACAAGAATAAACAGATGCGACGTATAAATTTTTAAAAATCGGTCATTATATATGCAATAACCCATCAACTACATGTAAATTCATGTCAATGTCGTAAACAAAACTAGAATATATAAAAACTAAAAAATGTTTTTTTTCCGAAATGGTAACCAAAAGTTCTAAAATTGAAAATCTGTGTAAGAAGGAAGATTTTTTTAAAACACAGAAAACGACAAAAGCAAATACACTGAATTTACATAGGTTTCAACAAAAGCACAAAAGGATGGAATCGTATATCTTGCTGGATTTTGTTTTGCCAACAATTCCAACTCAGTAACTTTTGTGCAATTTACAATGCAGCACTAGCCTTTTGGAATGTTTTATGATTTCAGAAAATTTTCAGTTTTCTTTGGTAATCTGTTCAAGTGAGGACACATATTTTGTAAGGTGTAGCTTTTTTCATTTTTAAACGCTTTGCTGATTCCAGATTTTGCTTAGCATAGCAGAGCTTGACCCCGACTTGACACAATAAGTGCATTGTCATATTTTCATATGTAAACTACACGAACAAGCCCAATACACAAACGCACCCTTCAGTCAATTTCTCCCTTTTTAAAGCTCAGCAAATAAGAACAGTATAAACACGTATAACATATTATATAATAGTAATAATGTCAAAAATATATAAAAGTGACAAGTCCGAATCGATCAAAGGAAGAGACCAGTAAGGAAAATCCGTATAACATTCGACTGAATCAGGGAAACACAATCCGACACAGAACATTTTTGACAAGCCGTCAAACATCAAGCAATATAAATACTGTTGAAATATCACCTGGTAAACGATAAATTATAAAATAATGACCAAATCGGTACAACACTGTTAAAAATATTTGCAAAACACAACTATAGGTAAAAAATTTAACGTGGAGAAATGACGTATTTTTTAAACAAATATGCCAATGGTTACGTGAAACAATTGTCAAATTAATTATGAGGCATAATGCACAAATGGGTAAAAGATTAAAAGGCAGGTGCTAAAAAACGTCAATTTTCGCGCTTAATTTTACCCAACTTTGTAAACGGGGCTCCTGGGTTATGTTTAAACCTATCAGCGTGTATTAATGCATAATTAAGTACATTATCGCATGCGTTTTGTTTCTGTAGTATTGAGTTTCGAGAAGAACTGGTGAATTTAATAAAATTTCATTCAGAGCAGTCCCGTGTGTATTTTGAAGAGTAGGGTAACGTCAAAAATCGTCATTTTTAACGTCAAAGGGAACGCAATTTAACTCGACGGCAGGAATTTTCTGACAGTTGAGGTGTTGATAAATAATATTCGGCAATAAAATTCCATGAGGCTTACTCGCTAAATAAGCGATTTTTTATCTCGAAGCCATGAAATTGCTGGAGAGATGTTAATATGACAAGAAAAAAATCACGTGAGGCTTCAAGCTTATTAACAGCTCTAAAAGATGATCGTCGTGCTTCCGATAACATATAGTGCGCAAGTTTCTTTCAAAAGCGTATACATTGTGTTTTTGTGTTTTTAAGTTATATTTTTTTTTCATTTTCTTGAGTTGAATACGGTGTTGTTATGTTGAATTGTAAACAATATGCATGTTTATCAAATTACTCGTTTTTATCATATTGCGTCTCGGATCAACGAACCTGTCGCGCAGTAATTTGTCAAAGATGAAGATAACAATTGTTTACCTGTGATAGTGTATTGCATTTATTTATAGCAATGAAATCGACATGCAAAATCACACAATCCGATTATTTTCACGTATTACGGAATAACTTAATACATGCAGACGTATGCAGCAGTTCTTTATTTTCAGGGCTTCGAGATTCAGCTCCATCGGAGCTTTGATTAGATATCCGCCGCTCTACTACTGAGTGCATTCCGTGTAATTGTGCTTACACAATACGAATGTGTCGATGTTGCCGACACACGTCGCACATTTCATACAGCTGATTCTCTTAACGAATTATTTACAAACGTCGCTGTCGACAATTATTCAATTTTTAAAAGCTGTTAATTTGTATAGTAAAATATAAGTATATTATCCTATTTTTAAATTTCATCAAATTTGAATTATTTACCTGAAATTCAGTTCCATACAAAGTCTATAACAAACCTAGAATATGGACATTTCTCTCAATTTTTGAAATGCCTGTATCTCAAAATCAAATTTAAGAACCTATTGTTGTCTTCTTTTCTATTCTTTATTGTCTTTCATTAGTTCTTTTCATAACATTGTTATGAAATTGGCATTAATTTCATTAAAGGATGGGAACAACCTTAACAGTTGGATGCATCCTTTTAATATGAAAAAGAAAGGAAATGGGGTAAATGTCAAGGAGACAACATCCCATATCCAGGTTAAAACAACCCAAAACAAAGCATCTAGGGGTCACCGTATGGTCTTCAACACAGTGAGGAACCTCACACAATATAGCAAGCACTAAATGGCCCCAAAAAGGTAAAAAAGTGAATAAATCAATGGAAACAAACCATATCTAATAACCCAAATATCAAGAAACTAGAATTTTATAAGAAGACAAGGACAAGCCAATGACCAACATATTCCTGACTTGGGACAGGCGCAAAAATTGCGGTGGGGTTAAACTCGTTTTCTTGGATCAAGCAATTAAAATACAAGGTCTGGTTTAGAATTTTATTAGTTTTAAAATTTTGAAGAAAAAACAAAGTTCTCGGGTTTGAAATTTAAAGTTCATTTATTTTCAATTAGATCCTCTTGTATATCAAAAACTGTATTGCATTTTAACCCGTGAAGTTGTAAACTTTATTTTCATTTTTAAAAAATGTTACCCATAAAGCCCAGTTTTTGTCAAAAATAAAGTAAAGAACCCATAAAGTTTTAAACTTTCATTTTCATTTTT
>MJUU01074405.1:18071-38281 GCA_002080025.1 Modiolus philippinarum
TCAAGAAAAGTAGTTTAAACTGAATGTGGACACGGTAAAGAGCTTGGCACAATGATTAGATGGACACAAAAAGAAGCTTGACACGGTTAACTGAACACAAACTAAAACAAGAGGAAAGCTGTCAATGTGACAGCAAACCGGGTTTTCTTTTACATGGACAGTATATCTTACACATGGGTTGACCCTCAGTATTTGAAATGTACTTATAATTTTCATTAATTTTCAATGTTTAACCTTCCACCAAACTAGCCTATTTCTGAAAGTTCAGCAACTTGGATTTTAATCAAAAAGGAAAATAAAAGTACTGTGCATACATGTACCTCTGATGACGCCTGTTGAGGGTGAAACATGTCGACAATAAATTACATGCAGTTTCCTTAAGTGTTGTTGTCAATCATGTTGGTACCTCTGATACAGGTACAAATGATCTGCATTATAAAAACTTCCTGTCTCAAATACTGTAGGAGATTTGTTCTGGACAAATGGGAGACCTTATTGGAAAATATATGACGTAATAAGTTCAACAACTGATATTTTTGACATAAATTATCAACAAGAGTTGTCAGAAGACAACATAGCTCGCCGGGGATTCCAGTAACCTCAATGCACAATAAATTCGTAAGTAATAGAAAGCTTTCTTCACAAGAAAGTCACATATCAAATATAAACACCCTATCATTAAACAACTTAATTCTAGAAGCAAAGTTAAAGTTTTTTAAAAAAATTGCCCTCAGGCCAAGGTCAAGGTCAAAATGTCTACAAATATGGTACCATTAAGAAAGCTCTCATTAAAAGTACGTCACATACCAAATATGAACATCCTACCACTAAACAACTTAATACTAGAAGCAAAGTTAAAGTTTAAAAAAAATTGCCCTCAGGGCAAGGTCAAGGTCAAAATGTCAACAAATATGGTACCACAAGAAAGCTCTCACCATAAGGAAGTTACATACAAAATATAAACACCCTACCACTACAGGCCTACCTTCTAGAGGCAAGGTTAAAGTTTTTTGAAAATTGCCCTAAGGGCAAGGTCAAGGTCAAAATGTCTACAAGTATGGTACCAAGAGGAAAGCTCACATCATAAGGAAGTTACATACCAAATATGAACACCCTACCACTAAAAGCCTACCTTCTAGAGGCAAGGTTAAAAGTTTTCTAAAAATTGCCGTAAGGGCAAGGTCAAGGTCAAAATGTCTACAAATTTGGTACCATTAGAAAGCACTCATAAGGAAGTTACATACCAAATATAAACACCCTACTGCTAAATGCCTACCTTCTAAAGGCAAGGTTAAAGTTTTTTGAAAATTGCCCTCGGGCCGAGGTCAAGGTCAAAATGTCTACAAGTATGGTACCAGAAGAAAGCTCTCATCATAAGGAAGTTACATACAAAATATAAACACCCTACCACTACAGGCCTACCTTCTAGAGGCAAGGTTAGAGTTTTTTACAAATTGCCCTAAGGGCAAGGTCAAGGTCAAAATGTCTACAAGTATGGTACCAGAAGAAAGCTCTCATCATAAGGAAGTTACATACCAAATATCAACATCCTAGATATTCAGGTCTCAATTCCACAAGCCAGGTTAAAGTTTTGCTGACGCCGACGCCGCCGAGGCCGGGGGTATGACAATAGCTCTCTTTGATATATGTACAATTGATATGCAAAATAAAAACTTCCTGTCTCAAATACTGTAGATTTGCCTCGGACAAAGGGGGTACCTTATTGTTAAAAGTTCAACAACTGATATTTTTGAAATAAATTATCAAAAAACAAAATCAAAGTACCATGCACACCTTTGATATATGTACAATTGATCTGCAAAACAAAAACTTCCTGTCTACAATACTGTAGGAGATTTGCTCCGGACAAAGGGGGTACCTTATTAACAAAAATTGATGTAAAAATGACTAAGTTCAACAACTAATATTTTTAAAATCAATCATCAAAAATCAAAATCAAAGAACCATACACACTTTTGATGTAAGTACAATTGATCTGCAAAATAAAAACTTTCTGTCTCAAATACTGTAGGAGATTTGCTCTGGACAAAGGGGGTACCCTATTGTTAAAAATTTGACGTAAAAATGACTAAGTTCAACAACTGATATTTTTAGCATAAATTATCAAAAATCAAAATCAAAGTTTGGATCTAATTGACCATGCAGATTCAGAGGAGAAGATATTTAAAAAACAACGGCTGTAGAATACCGAAGGAACAAAGCACAAAATTACATAAATCAAAGTCCAGAGACAAGGCAAAAGCAAGAACACCAAAAGACGGAAGACCAAAGACACCACATGACCACAAAACACACAAACATTACATATACAACACAAAAAACTAAAGCACTAACAGTGTGAACTCTCAAAAAACAAGAGTGACATCAGGTGCTCCGGAAGGGAAGCATGTCCTGCTCTGCACACAAATCTTTTTTCCAGTAGGGTTCAATGTTAAAATAAGTTACCCACTGGTAGCCATATTGGATGAGGTGCAGGCACATTAGACATCTTCCACCATGAAAATGAAATAAAATTCCTCAACATGGTGAACATTTTTGCATTTTAAACTTAACCTCTATTCAAATTGTTTTAGAGATATAAGGCAAAATTATCAAAATACAATAACAATAAAGAGCAATAACTCCTATATGGGTATCAAGATTTTCTTCAAAATTTTCAGGTGGGTACTTTAATATGCTGAACACTTTTGCAAGTTAAAGTTGACTTTAATATGCTGTACTTTTGCAATTTAAAGTTGACTTTAATATAATGAACATTTTTGCAATTTAAAGTTGACTTCTATCTCTAATAGTTTTTTTCATAAAAAAATAAATTTTTTAAAAATTTAACAGAAAAAGGGCATGAACTCCAAAATGTGAAATCAGACTTTCTTCTGTAGATCTGTCATGCTGATCACTTTTACTCCATGTTAGATTTTTGATATCTGTAACTGTTTTTGAGTTATTTGCTAAAAACAGCAATTTAGTGCTATGTGCTTTTTCTAGTAACAGTTGCCATGTTGTTTGGTCCTCGACTAATCCAACACAAATTTGAATCTCTATACCCTGGTTACGATTCAGGCCAAGTTATGTAAAATTTGGCTCAGTGGTTTCAAAGAAGATTTCTGAAAAAGTCTACCATTGACAGATGGACAGCAGACAGACACTGATGGACAATAATTGATGGCAATAGCTCACATGGCCTTTCAGGCCATATGAGGTAGAAAAAGTTAATGCCAACAACACCAGATCCCAACTAATGGCAATAGCTCAAGTGGCCCTTTTTGAAACATAATACACAATATAAAGTATTTTGGGTCTGTTTTTATGTGATAAACCCAAAGTAGTTTATTTATGGTGCAAACCCATTCAAACCATTTTGCAGTGTATATATGTTCTAAATCTAGATGTATTCCTTATAATGTATCATAATTAAATGAAATTTGATGACACGTTATCAAATGGCAAATAACACTGTATTAAATGGGCTTCTCCATTTGAATTGACCAATAAGATATCCATTTACAAAACAAATCAGTTTATTTGTATATAAAATTTAATAAATAAAGAATGGACGGAGAAAGTTCATGGTAGTTGATGACAGCTATGTGAGACTCTTAAATAATTCTACTTTTTCCTGATATAAATTGTAGAACTCATTTGCAAGGTAGTAAAATGCACGATCAACATTCTGCATCTCTTTCTGTAAAAAAAAAGATAAAATGTGAGGATGAGCTATAAAAAATATAAATTTAATTGATTATCAGAATAATAGGACAGTCAAATTGGTGATTTATTTAATCAAAACCTCACTATTAAAGCCAACATGTCTACAATATTTTCCAGAGAGGATGACAAATTTTAATTATTATGTTGTTACCTCACTAATAAAATGTACAATATGAAAAAGAAAGGAAATGGGGTAAATGTCAAGGAGACAACAATCCCATATCCGGGTTAAAACGACCCAAAACAAAGCATCTAGGGGTCACCGTAAGGTCTTCAACACAGTAAGGAACCTCAAACTTATTTTTTGTCCTAATTTTTGTCTTTCGTGGGGCTACTTAATGACAAATATCTGTAAGCAGACATTGCCAAGTTTTATTTTTTCTCATTGACCGCTCCCAACATGTTTTGCTTCAATGACATATTTTAGCTGCGATCGATGCTGCTCAACTTTTTTGTCAAGAATACCGCTTAAGTGCATGCTAGGGACCTTCCTGATCTAGCTTGAGTGGCAAATATTGTTCACCTCTGGTTGAAGAACCATGGGCAACATTAAGATGTAGACAGGAATAAAAGCCCTGTCCTTGATAAACTGGAGTTTTCTATGTATTGTGTGCATTTTTGTCACATGAACATTCACTCCATATCCTTTCATTCTTTCTATTATTACCTTTATTTGTTCCTACATGTAGTTTTCGTTACGGATGATCAACTTAAATACTTATTTTTTTCATGCTTATTGTGTAGTGCTGTTGGATTTTTCTAAAAAGGTTTTTCTTCAACAGAGATGAATTACAGATAGATGTTAAAGAGTAGAGAGGAGTAATCACCTGGTGAACTAGGACCAGGGGACAAGGAGTCACCGAGCTGTCCAGAAGCTTCGGGGCAAAATCCAGATCTCTGCATCTTTCAATGCATATAATTCTGACAACTTCATATAATTAACTGAAATGCATGATACGAAAGCAAATATGTAAATGGTGAATGATATGTAAAGTATATGCACCTAAAATGTGATGTTGGGGTTGAAATGTGCAAATTCCTGAAAAGCTAGTTGACAATCCCGCATCCACGGATTATAAAGAACATGGATGTAGGGTTGCTCAGCATTTAGCAACAATTTCAACTCAAACCGGTGCTACAGACCATCTTGAACTTACTATGGGGTATGGGCAAAGCTCATTGTTGAAGGCCTCATGGAGACTTCAAGATGAAGAACAACAATATAAGCTTTGTTCCATTACCTGGTTCTACCATGTATTTGCAGAGACTTTGTCTCATTTGCATTTACTCCATATCTTTTCATTGTTAAATTAGGACACAGCAAACTAAGGAATACTTACTGCTGAACATTCAACATATTTTAAACCATTGGCATTTGCAAATTCCTGACCAGCCTTAGGACTTATCAATCTTCTTTGGTCTAAATCTATTTTATTTGCTACCACTACGCCTGTAAAATTACAGATCAATTGTATCATTTATATGTTTGACTTGCAACAACTAATATAACTATAATTGCTACTAACTGAACTTCCCATGAAGGAGATCAACCAATTCTAATGCTTCAACTTGTCTGCTTTTTTATATGTAGCAAAAGTCTTAATTTTTGTAATAATCATAGTATAACATTTTGACCATTAGGAATATAAATAAAATAAAGTGCCAAACAACTTTATTGAATTAAACAAGATGAACTGTCGTACCACAAGTTTATCGATTGTGATGTTCGACACAAGACATAATTTAAAAATTTTAGTATTAATTTTATGACATTCATCATGATTGATTAGACATATGTGCCTGTTATTACAGTCGAACTTTAATGGTTCAAACTGCAATAGCTGAAACACCATGGATGTCTTGAACACTTTTTGTGGTCCCTTTGTTTAAGTTTCAACATAGTTTGACCTCGATATCTCAAACACCCCTCTAGGTCAAACTGTTTTCATCCGTCCATGGAAGTGTGAGTGTGACTGCATATATATTTTTTAATTGTATCATTAGATTCAGAAATTAAAGATGCAAACTGAGATTTAAATGCAAGATGATTCATCATGACTGATTACATATGTATGTTTGTTTTTAGTCGAATTTGAATAGTTCCGACTGCAATAGCGGCAACACCATGGATATCTTGAACCCTTTTGTTTTCCCTTTATTCAAGAATAAACACAGTTTACCTCAATATCTCAAACACCCCCTCTAGCTCGAACTGATTACATCTATCAATAAGGTGTTTGAGCCATCAAAGTTCGACTGTATATATATTTTTTTAATGTACCATCAGATTCAGAAATAGAAGATGCAAACTGAGATTCAGATGCAACTTTCAATACAGTTTAGCTGATATTGCTTCAATAGTTTCTGAGCAGATGATTTAAAAGGTGATTTCATTCCAATAGGTGTCAAATGTAAAGCTACGTTCCATGCTGGCAGCCATCAGATCGAAATGAAATGAGCAATTTTTTATAAAAGACCTGCCATATATCATTCTGAGCAGATGATTTAAAAGGTGATTTCATTCCAATAGGTGTCAAATGTAAAGCTACGTTCCACGCTGGCAGCCATCAGATCAGAATGAAATGAGCAATTTTTGTAACAGACCTGCCATATATCATTCCTGTAAAGTTTGGTTGAATTTGCTTTTGTTGTTACAATGACTTGCCATATGGTCAAATGTTAAACTATGTTTAGCATTGGCAAATACCTATATATAGTTAATGGTAACAAGTCTCAAATGGCAGTATGGCAGTATTTAGGCTAGTAAATTGTCTGAGATATACAAGCAAAAGGGCATAGGACCATCAGTACCATTAAAGTTTTGTTAAAGAGCATCATTTGAAGTTTCCTGAATTAGATGCACAAAAAGACTAACCTGTATGTATAGGTATAAAATGGTTATACGTTAAGGTTTAAGAAATTTCTTTTCAAAGATATTTAGACATTATACTGTACAGCTCACATGGAAAACGCAAAATCCTTGTTGTCATCACGGACAAATTTTGACAAACCTGGAATTCCACCGTGATCTTGAATGTTGACAACCTATTTGAGAACATGGACAAAATATTTACATGTGACATTGTGTTGAACATGGAATCATCGCGGGTCAGCATCTAAAAATCATTGTGTTGTCGTGAAAAATATAATTAAAAAGATTGAGCTTAATGTCAAAAAATGACCATTTTCCCAAAATTATCATAATCAGAAAGGTTGACAGGTTGAAGTTATATAAATATAATTTTCTTTGACAAAAAATGTTCCCATGCAGATCGTCGTAGTTATTTTAGAATTACTATATTTGCAAGCCCTCCATTTTTTTGTTTGTCTCATTGCCGTGAAAAAAGGCATGAATATTCTGTCAAATTACTGTTCTTTTAAATATTTTTCAAGAGGAAATTTGCGTAGATGGAAATTAAAATACAATATTCGTTGTCAACAACAAGAATCCCTCGGCTTCGGATAGTTGCGTATCTGTCCCTTGTCAGGTCACAGCTTTACAAATGTATAACTTTAAGCAAAATATTCTGTCAAAAATTGTTGGCTATCAAATCTTTATCATAAATAGCTTAAAATTTAAAATAAATCCTGGATATAGTAGATACGCATACATGTAGGTAATTTTCTAAAAATAGAACAAAAAACCGACCAATGAAAAAAATCAATATCTCAGGTATTGTAATATGATTCCTTTGATATTAGCATGGTTTAATACTAATAAAATGGAGAACAATGCTTAAACAGTGCATTATCTGACGTCCTTTCATGATATTGCACTATATCAAAATCTCGATCCACAAAACACATTGAACCTTATGGGAGTGGGAGGAGCTACCAACAGTGCATTAATATTATGCAAATTTAGATAATGCGCAGTTGAAGCTCCGCCCCTTTTCAAGAATTACATTCAACGGGAAGAGACTTTGAAAAAAAACAAAACAAAACAAAACAGAAATTATGTCTATAGACCACTATTGTACTAAGTAATTCTGATACCAAATGACTCTGCCTTGATACTATTCAATTATACCCGGTACAACAGATTTACCCCCCCCCTCAACACACACACACACACACACACACTTTCCAGTATGTACGGTATTGAAATCGACGTGTCATACAAATCGCAGTATTGTAGTTAATTTATTACAATATACACAAGATTAATGGCAACAGGCACGGATGCTGAGAATTTAAAATGGGGGGTTCCAATATAGATAGGATAAATAAGTTTTATTGACTTAATCAAAGGGCCCATGACGGGCATATACAATCAAAATAACATACATATTCATTCATCATAATACATTTGCATCTGAAAGGAAACTTTGCCGAAAAATTTGGGATATTTCTTAGTAAAACATCAGGATATTCATAAAAAAAAATACATGATTGTCCAAAAAAGGGGGGTTCCTACCCTCGGACCCCCTTCCGATCTGCCAATGGGCAAGTTCAAATCTTTCTAGTAGCCTTTGATCTTACTGAGGCCAAAGCATCGGTCGATCTATCCACAGGCACTTGTTTCATAAAAAATTATCAGTCCCTCCCTCTCTTGGTAGAAGAGAGGGAGGGACTGACATTTTTTATGTAACAAGTCTTGGAAGAAAAGAGGGAGGGACTGACGTTTGTTATGAAACAAGTGACTGCAGATCTATCCTTCATAACCGGGTGGGAGGGGATCGGATTTCAACACAATTCCAGAAAAGCTGGTCCAGTGAATTTTGTCAATTTCTATCTTATTTTTGGCTAAATAATGCATGAAATTTCCAATTTTTTTTCTTATCAAAAAAGGGGGATTATAAGTTTTTATTAAAAAAAAAGAGATCTGATCTCTTCACCCGGCCTAAGGACAGTATATTCCATCAAATTCTTGTTTTCCAGCTCCTACCATTACAGGAACTATAAAAATTTAAAAAATAGCGAAAATATACATGTACGTGTAATTGGAATAAAATAAAAAACAGGTTACCTCATAATACCGATCCATCAATACTGATCAATATATCCCTGAAAATCCTAAATCCTAAGTCCTTAATCATGTGCTAATTGCATGTTGCTGCTACCTAGCTGTCATTCATGGAAATAAAATTCAGCACTGTAGGTAAAACGTTTTTCATTGGTCATATACAAATCATATATAGCCCCGCCTTACTCATTAAAATATTTATTGCACTCAAAACCCTACTGCGTTTTTCTTCCGATAAATATTTTAATTCTTAAAAAGGTGCTATATATATTAAATATGAATACAAATTAGGTAGAGGGGCTCATTCAACAATTAGAGCATGCTTCTGATAAGAAATACACATCTAGAAATGTTGAATGTTTTATTTATTTACATTCATTTGGTTTACGTTAACATGGTCAATGAACTATGATGCGATTGGGACAAATATGTGTTAGTCCCATGATGTAAATATTCGGTTCGATGTTTGCAACGAAATCAAACATGTTAGTCCAAGGATGTAAATATTCCTCAATTTTTTGCTCATCTGACCCAAAGGGTCAGTGTGAGCTATTGCTATCACTTGGCGTCCGTCGTCGTCCGTCTGTTAAACTTTTCACATTTTCATCTTCTCCTCTGAAACTACTGAAGCAAATTCAACCAAACTTTACAGGAATGATGTATGGAAGGTACTTTACAAAGATTGCTCATTTCGTTCCGATCCGACAAAAAACATGGCCGCCAGCGCGAAACTTAGGTTTAACATAGGACCCTATGGGAAAAATCACATTTTCATCTTCTGCTCTGAAACCACTGAAGCAAATTCAACCAAACTTTACAGGAATGATGCACTAAAGGTCCTTAACAATGATTGCTCATTTGTTCCGATCCGACAAAAAACATGGCCGCTAGCACAGAACATGTTTTAACATTGGACCCAATGGGAAAATCACATTTTCATCTTCTGCTCTGAAACAGCTAAGGCAAATTCAGCCAAAATTTATAGGAATGATGTATGGAAGGTCCTATACAATGATTGCTCATTTTGTTCTGTTCCGACAAAAAACATGGAACTTAGGTTTAACATTGGCCCCTATGGGAAAAATCACATTTTCATCTTCTGCACTGAAACCACTGAAGCAAATTCAAGCAAACTTTACAGGAAGTCTTGAACAAGGATTGCTCATTTCGTTCCGATCCAATAAAAAACATGGCTGCCAGCACGGAACCTAGTTTAACATTGGCCCTATTGGAAATTCACATTTTCATCTTCTCCTCTGAAACCACTGAAGCAAATTCATCCAAACTTTATAGGAATGATGTATGGAAAGTCCTTTACGCAGAATGCTCATTTCGTTCCAATCCGATAAAAAACATGGCCGCCAGTGCGGAACTTAGGGTTAACATTGGACCATATGGGAAAATTCACATTTTCTTCTTCTCCTCTGAAACCTCTGAAGCATATTCAACCAAACTTTACAGGAATGATGTACTAAAGGTCCTGAACAAAAATTGCTCATTTCGTTCTGATCTGATAAAAACATTGCCGCCAACATGGAAGATAGTTTAACATTGGCCCTATGAGAAATTCACATTTTCATCTTCTCCTCTGAAACAACTAATGCAAATCCAACCAAAGTTTACAGGAATGATGTATGTAAGGTCCTTTACAAGGATTGCTCATTTCGTTCCGATCCGATAAAAAACATGGCCACCAGCGCGGAACTTAGGTTTAACATTGGACCCTATGGGAAAATTCACATTTTCTTCTTCTCCTCAGAAACCACAGAAGCAAATGCAACCAAACTTTACAGGAATGATGTACTGAAGGTCCTTACCAAAGATTGCTCATTTTGTTCCGAACCGATAAAAAACATGGCCGCCAGCACGGAACATAGTTTAACATTGGCCCTATGGGAAATTCACATTTTCATCTTCTCCTCTGAAACCACTAAAGTAAATTCAACCAAACTTTACAGGAATGATGTATGGAAGGTCCTTTACAAAGATTGCTCATTTCGTTTCCATGCGATAAAAAACATGGCTCCCAGCGCGGAACTAAGGTTTAACATTGGACCCTATGGTAAAATTTACATTTTCTTCTTCTCCTCTGAAACCGCTGAAGCAAATTCAACCAAACTTTACAGGAATGATGAACTGAAGGTCCTTAACAAAGATTGTTCATTTTGTTCTGATCCAATGAAAAACATGGCCGCCAGCACAGAACAAAGTTTATTTCGGCCCTATGGGAAATTCACATAAAAAACATGGCCACCATACAGAACATAAAAAAATCCTGATGTTCAGCATTTTGTCAGGTGAGCGATACAGGCTCAGTGTCTGAGCCTCTAGTTATGTTTGCAATGAAATCAATCATATGTACATCTAAAATTTCCTCGGTGTGGCCTGTGCCGCCACGTTGGGTCATGCAATTTACGGTGGACATCCGTGATAGTCCACCCTGCTACACAGACTTAGCTAATCAATCCACGTCGCGATAATCCACCCAAAAACAAGGACTTTGCGTTCATCCCTGTGAGCTGTACAGTACTTTGCATGTAAAATATATTGATATGAATCTTCTTAAATGAAAGTAATTTACCTGGTAAATGTACATCAGGTTTTTGTGACCGTACTCTTTCTAACCATTTTGCACAACTAGAGAATGAAGTTTCACTTGTGACATCATAAACCACCAGAACAACATTTGGATGATCCCACTGCAAAAAAAAATTCAACTTTACCTACATGGGTGTCTACACTATTTCTTATAACTGTTTGAAGACTTTCAATTTAAAAAGAGAAAAATTCTTTCTACAATAGTCATAAAAATTACATATTCCAGAGAGGGAACTCAATTATTTTTCACACTCGCCAAAATGGCGAGTGTATTTTACTTACAGCTCGCCAAACTCCCTTTATAACACCTCGCCAAACTCCCTTTATACTCGCCAAATTTTGCAGTTTATCAAGTATAGGTTAAACTCAGCAAAAGGTCCCGTCTGGCAAAAAGGAGAATAATTTTAGTAAAAAAATCTTCCCATGCTTTTATCAGATGAAATCAATTGGATGGTGTACCAAAACCAAATATGATCAAACATAGATTGTCCTCAGAAATGTCAATTATGCTAAATGTCTAAAGCTACTTCAACAAAAACTTCTGATTTAATCTTGGTTGCCTTTTTTTCACAATTTCGCGGCTAAGTTGGTACATGTAGTTTCTAAACATTGACATGTTATAAACATCGAAATTCACGCTATATTTAGACAGCAACCACATGGTTTCCAGCAACGCTAGAAATCGAAAGTATCTTTTCTTCGATCTGCGCATGACAATTTCAAAGGGAGATAATACAACTATTTTGATTGGCTAATTAAAATAGACTCTTCAAAACAATTGCTTGATGGATATTGATTTACAAATTTTTTCCCAGGGGAAAACCTGATGCGTAGGGCAGTTTCATTGATTTTATTAAAGACCCAAAGAATACTTTACCGGACATATCTCGTGACCGGCAACTTGCCTCAAAAGTTCCACTCGCCAAACTGGCGAGTATGGAGTTCTTGGCACTCACCAAATGAGAATGTTACTCGCTTTTCGCGAGTGGTCGAGCGGTGAGTTCCCACACTGGTATTCCTTTATTTCTCTACAAATAATTTGAAATTACTCCAAATCGACATAATTATTATTTCCATTTTATTGTCAGACATCGTGCTTAAATTCAATGACATTTTTGATAATCATCCCAGCCTTTTTATCAAACTAAATCTTAAAACTTATGTAAACACAGTCCAATTAAAAACAGGTTCCTACATTATTACTGTGCAAATAACTTTATTTTTTTGCCAGGTTGCAAGAAAAAATAATTTTCATAATTTCCCTGATAAATTTACATAGGTAATCAACGATTACAAAGTTCGCCTCGTTATGGCACATTGTTAGAAATGCATGCATATGCAAGTTTACATGATCCTAACATGTACAGTGACTGAGATCTGAACTCTCCAGTAAATTTAGATGTTAGTCAATCAAGCAGAAAATATAGGTCAAAGTGACATAATTTGGCCTGGATGCTGACTTTCCGCCAGAGATGCATGCATATGCAAAGTTGCATGATTCTAACATGTATAGTGACTGAGATCAGAATGCAGACCTAAACTTGAATGAAAGTCAGTCAAGCAGAAAAAAATAGGTCAAAATGACCTAATTTTGCCAGGATGCTGACCTAGCTACCATCAGAGATGCATGCATATGCAAGGTTACATGGTCTTACAATGTATAGTGACTGAGATCTGAACTCGAACGTTAACTTGAATGTAAGTTGTTCAAGCGGAAAATATAGGTCAAAATGGCCTAATTTTGCCTGGATGCTGACCTACCATCAGAGATGCATGCATATGCAAGGTTACATGATCCTACCATGTATAGTGACTGAGATCTGAACTCTCACATAAACTTGAATGTAAGTCGTTCAAGCGGAAAATATAGGTCAAAGTGACCTAATTTTGCCTGGATGCTGACTTACCATCAGAGATGCATGCAAGGTTACATGATCCTACCATGTATAGTGACTGAGATCTGAACTCGGACGTAAACTTGAATGTAAGTCGTTCAAGCAAAAAATATAGGTCAAAGTGACCTAATTTTGCTTGGATGCTGACCTACCATCAGAGATGCATGCATATGCAAGGTTACATGATCCTTCCATGTATAGTGACTGAGATCTGAACTCAGACGTAAACTTGAATGTAAGTCATTCAAGCGGAAAATATAGGTCAAAGAGACCTAATTTTTTTTGGAGGCTGTGAGATAGCCCAAGATGCATCTGTATACAAAGTTTGATGATCCTACCCTTCATAGTTACTAAGATATATACCTAAATGTGGACGCCGACGCGGATGTAGACGCGGACGCCAGGGGTACTCCAATAGTTCTCCTCATCTTCGTTCAGGCGAACTAAAAATATTTTAATTGCAATGCAAACATAATTGGTTTTGAAATGATTTTTTCCTGACATACATGTACATGTACCAAAAAGTGTCTATTCAGTAAAAATTGATTTTATGGCTTACTTTTTGTCATTTTATACAACACTTGCTTAAGAATGAATACCAACTAGTATTTATGTACTACTTACAAATTTTTGAACTAGATCTGAGTATATTTCTTTGCCTGCTGAATCATATATGAATAATTCCTGAAAATGATAGAAATGCATGAAGATTTCATTACAGTGCCATGCACAATACAAACATATACAAAATAGAGTAAAAATTCCCCACTTTTCACTGCAGCAATTGCAACGGGTCTTCAACACTACAGGCTAGTAGGTCCTTGAACGAGATACATTTAAAATCCAGATATCTTTCATAAGTGTAAGAAATTTTCTTTTTGATTGTTTGAGTGCAGTGAAACAGAGGAAAAGATGTAGAATTTCTTACTCAAGTGAAAGATATACATGTTTATGTTATAGTACAAATTGGAATCCAGTAGGATCCAGAATCCTCCTAGTACAAATTGGAATTCTAATTTCTACTGGGATAAATTAGAATTCTGATTTGTACTGGATTTAATTCAGTACATATTGGAATTCCAATTTCTACTGGGACAAATTAGAATTCAAATATGTACTGGATTTAATCCAGTTTAAATTGGAATTCCAATTTCTCCTAGGAAAAATGAGATATCCTAATTTGTACTAGGAGGATTCTGAATCCTACTAAATCTCCAGTATGATCCAGAATAATACTGGTATTTTGTCCAGGAGGATTCTGGATATTACTGACATTCAAAGCTGATAAAAAGGTTTTGATTTTGTTATAAGAAGTATATTTTTCACAACAGTTTAATTCATGAAAACTTAATAGTAAATAAATATTATTGACAAATGACATATAATTGTATATAACTAGGAAAAAGAAGGGAAACGGGGAATGTGTCAAAGAGACAACGACCCAAAGGGGAGTAATAACAACTCAAAGCCACCATAAGATCTTCAATGAACGATGAGGAAACCCCACACCCAACGGCAGGTCAGAGTTGGCCCCTAAATAAAGAGTAATCAAGTTCAGCGAAATAAACATCATCCTAGACTCCCATAGACATAAAGTGAACTACTAGTAACTAGAAAACAGACAAGACACACAATGGCTTAATAAATTTCCTGACTTAGGACAGGCGCAAACCTGCTGCGGCGGGGTTAAACTAGTTTTATTGGGCCCAAACCTTCCCCCTACAGCCAATGTGATAAATAAAGAAACAATCATAACAACAGTAAAATTCAGTTGCCAACAGGACTGAGTCAATTGTGAGAAATGAAACTGAGAGAACTAAATATACAGACATAAACATGAAATCACAAGAGACTACTAGCAGTTAACTGACATGCCAGCTCCAGACCCATTACCAACTGACAAATTAAGTTATGTACCCTCAGTATACAGCTTCCATCAAGATCCCTTCCTGTGAGGAGTTTAGCATAATGATTTCATGTATATACCGGAATACACAACCCATGTCCATGCAATACTGATTTTAGAAATTTAGAATGTGTTTAGTTTAAATGCAAAGACCCTATCAAAAAATCAATGTTAATACCAAAAAAGGCCATGCGTAATGACTTGACGATAATATCGTAATTATAAGCCTTATGAATTAGACGATTTAAAGGTTTGATAAGTTTGTTAGGCGAGTTTAAGTATTTTTTTACTCTTATGTAAAACATTACCGTAAAAAAATCAGAAAACGCACCAAAGGTGCGAAAGCAGAGTTGCGAACATTTGTTATTTTCATCAGTACATCATCGGGTAGGCAAATAGTTGCATATCAGCATATACCGGTAAATTCTTTTATTTCAATCAGAGATTTATAATGGAAATTTTGAGGAAGTTTGACTTTGTCCTAACTTGACTAAAAGTCAAAACATTCCAAGTTCCTTTCCAAAAAAAACTTTGGGCAGGGGTTCTCCCTTAAAATCTAGTTTTTTATTTTATTATTGCTGAAATTGAAAGTGTGTATCAGAATACCTTTTTTCTAATAATTTCAGTTTCTAATTTGGTATACATAGCAACCAAAATCTCCACTATCCATTGCAACTTATTTCAGACCACCTCTGAAAAAAATTTGGGCAGGGGTTCCCCTTATAATCCAGGTTACATACATATTGCTGAAATCAAAACATTCCAAGCCCCTCCCCCCTTTAAAAAAAACAACAACAAAAATGGCAGAAGTTCCCCTTATAATCTAGTTTATACATATTTCTGAAATTGTGAAGCAGAATTTTTTTTGAAAGATTCAGTGTTCTGGTTTGGTTTCCATGGCAACTAAAAGCTCCACTATCCATTACAACCCATTTCAGACCACCATCCAAAAAAAATTTGGGCAGGGGTTCCCCTTATAATCCAGGTTATACATATTGCTGAAATCAGTTTTAAAACATTCCAAGTCCCCCTTTCAAAATAAAGATTTGGCAGGGGTTCCCCTTTATACAAATATCTAAAATTGCAAAGAAAAATATGTAGCAGAATACTGTTTTTCTAAGATTCAATCTTCTGGTTCCGTTTCCATGGCAACTGAAAGCTCCATTATCCATTAAAACACATTTCAGACCACCATTCAAAAAAAATTGGGGCAGGGGTTCCCCTCATAATCCAGGTAATATGTATTGCTGAAATCAAAAAATTCTGAGCCCCCTTTCATAAAAAAAATTTGGCAGGGGTTCCCCTTATAATCTAATTTATATTGTGACGGAAAATATGTAGCAAAACACTTTTTTTTTCCAAAGATTCAGTGTTCTGGTTTGGTTTCCATTGCAACTGAAAGGTCAACTATCCATTACAACCCATTTCAGACCACCATTCAAAAAAAATTTGAGCAGGGGTTCCCCTTATACTTCAGTAATATGTATTGCTGAAATCAATAATTTACAAAAAATCAGAATACACAAATGTATTTTTTTTTCATCTAAGATTTTATTTTTACTGGACATTGCAAAAAATTTAGTAATATTGAACACTTCTTCATATCAAATTAATTACCTCCCTTAGTTTTATTACCTCCCTTTTTTTAATTCTGACTTTTCATTCTATCTAATTTTTAAGTTATTGACACCCCGAAAAAATGTGTTGGTGAACATAATTAGAACTATAAAATGAATTTACATGTTCTAGCAGTATAAAAACTACTTTTGTATGAACAATAAAATTTTTTTTAGCTATTTTTGTTATCAAATAATACCGAACATGTGATTTAAGCCTTTATTGAAATGTTTAATTTTTGTTACATTTTTAGAAGTTGTGACCTTGACCTTTGTTGCACAGACCTCAAAATCGATAGGGTTCTTCCTCTAATCATAACTCATGTCTATGTCAAGTTTCATTTTGATGTGTAATGTGGTTCTGGAGATATTGTGTGGAAACGAATAAGTGAAATTTTTGTTCTATTTTTAGAATTTGTTACCTTGACCTTTGTCGCACAAACCTGAAAATCAATAGAGATCTTCCTCTAATCATAACTCAAGTCTGTGCAAAGTTTCATTTAGATTTGACATGTGGTTCTCAAGATATCAATCGGAAACCAAAAGTTGACGCCCGGACGCCCGGACGCCCAGACACCATTCATCAAATTATAAGCCGAGTTCGACTTCGTCGCAAATCGGCTAATAAGGGATGTGAAATGCCAGCCTTGATTAGATGTTTACAGGTTGCATTGTATTTATGAACTAAGTCTTTATATCGATGATAAAATTTAGTAAAGGTTTTAACTAGTTTATGATAACGAAAACCTTGATGTAATAGTTTTTCAGTTATGAAAAGATTCTGTTCATTAAAATCGCAAACTTTATTACATAACTGTCCATTTGTTGCAACAATTGGTGGATTTACGTGACATTTTGGTAGATTGAATTTTCGATTAACAATAAAAACATCGCATTGTATTGTATTTGCTAGAGCAGTTACAAACTGTAGCTGTTATACTGCCAACTATCAATGAACAATTTTTAACATGACTGAAAGTGTGAAATTCCATCATTAAAGTTGCAGGATCTACCACATTTAACCAGGGAAACAAAGCATCCAAAATCAACAGAATCAGTATCAGAATAGAAATTTATAAGTATGCCATCTTTAAAAAAAAAATCATATTCCAATATTTTTTT
Organism: Modiolus philippinarum; assembly: GCA_002080025.1. Classification (NCBI taxonomy): domain Eukaryota; kingdom Metazoa; phylum Mollusca; class Bivalvia; order Mytilida; family Modiolidae; genus Modiolus; species Modiolus philippinarum. The sequence continues at coordinate 35,904 of MJUU01074405.1, forward strand.
TGTAAAATACCACCATGTTTTCTTCCATATTTAAAGTAAACTTATGAAAACTAGTGATCAGAAGTTCAAACTGTGTGTAAAGGTTTAAGAGTTCGAAGCAAAACATCTATATCTTTTTTGCAATTAAACAATAACTCTTATTCTTCTGAAATTAATCTTTTAACTAAATGATCACCAAAAACAGTGGAAGGGACATATTACTTGTGTTTTACTTATCTATTACTGTTTCTATTGATTTAAGTTAGTACGATCCAGAATCCTACTAGTATAAATCAGGATATCTCAATTTCTCCTAGGAGAAATTGGAATTCCAATTTATACTGAATAAAATCCAGTGCAAATTGGAATTCTAATTTGTCCCAGTAGAAATTAGAATTCCAATATGTACTGAATTAAATTCAGTACAAATCAGAAAATTTTCTAATTCGTCCTGGTAGAAATTAGAATTCCAATTTGTACTAGGAGGATTCTGGATCCTACTGGATTCCAATTACTGTAACATATATATCCCGATCTTTCATTTTGATGGAATGTAGTAACTAAAAAAAGAAACATCTTACAATGGATGTAAGATGCATTGTTACCATTTGAGTGATATTCTCATTGTAATGTAAGGTATTTTACAATATAAGTCATTTTAGTTACTGATTATATCCTTCCTACTTTCACATTTCAACTTTCCTTTGAATCCAGGAGAAAATTAAATTTTTACCATTCTAGTATATTCTCTTTTACACCTGTCTGTCACTTTTTAATACCACTTTAGTTATTTCCCTTTAAACCTGTCTTTTATTCTACAGCATTTTAGTTATATTCCTATTTGTTTATATCAGTTAAAAACAAAAAAATTAGATCTTCAATACAAAATTATCAAAAGTGTTTTAACCCTTTCCTTCGAAAAAATTGTGAGACTTGGTTGAGAAGTCAATTTTTGACTATTCTGAATTGAGCTAGAAAATCAAAATGTTCTAGTTTCTTTGAAATTTAACCAAAAAGGTTCATACTTGGTAGAAGTACACAGTGCTATCAAAAGCTAGTTTCTTGTTGCCAATAGACAAGAGGGGCCTCAAACGGGCCAAAAATGCATTTTTGTCATTTTTTTTTGGTCCTGTTTTGCCCTCCTAAATTATGTTTCAAAATGCATTTTTGTACTTTTTTGCTGTCCTAAATTAGGTTTCAAAAAATTTTTTTAAAATGCAGTACATACTACAGCCATCAAGTCACCAAAATTCAAAAATAGACCTTATGAGCTGTAGGCTAGGCTATCTAGCAAGGATGTATGGTCCCCACACTTGGCTAGAGGCGAGGGGTTTGGGCCTGCTTTATCCCCCAGACACAGAGGGGGCACATCCCCCTCTGGGACAGACCTGAGATATCTTTTTAGTCTCCAGCCACATGCGAAAAACACCCAATTTTTTTGCCCCAAGTTATATTTTGTCCAATAAGCCCATACGCTTATCTTGGAGCCTCAAAAATACCCTCCTATAGCCCTGAAAAGGGGGGACCTAGAGGCATCAAAAGGCGTCTAAATGAAAGAAAGGGTTAAGGGAGTATGAGTGCCAGATTTCAGAAGCATTCAATATTCTCGTGTTTTATCTATTTAAATAGGGTTATTTTTTTATGAACATGCATCATATTTTCCTGGTCACTGCAGGTTACTTTAAAATGTATAAAATGGACAATGCATAAAATTCTAATAACTCCCAATTATATTTTCATATATTTTAAGACATATAAACAGCTAAACTGAAGGAAAACTCTAGAGAGAACTGCTCCCTGCCAAAATCCAAAATTTTGATGTTTTGTATCTCAAAAATTCTTGCATGGATTTTCAAATTTTTTGCTCTTTTTGTTCTATGAGCAAAGCTCTTCAAAACAAAAAGTCGGGAGTTTTAGTTCTTAAAATTTCTGACACTCGTACTCCCTTAAAAAAGAATCTGATTGATATTTTGCAAAGCAATTTGTTTTTTGTATATTTCTGTTTTCTACACTGAAGTTGAGCTCTCTCTTCAAGCAAAGGTATTTTCCCCATTTAAGAGCATAACAAAGCTACCAAGAGAGATAATGTAGATCCCTACTTGAGGCTTTTAAAGGTTGGCAGGTATGGTTTGTACCTTACATGCAGTTATAAGGTGGTTTGAGTGTCTAAAACTGCATGTCCATCTTGCGCATTTGATGAATATTGGAATTTACCAATAAAATGTTGTAAAAACTATTTTGAATAGTTGATTGATAATAAATAAAATCAAATAAGAAACATTTATGCTGAAAGTGTGCAAAATATGTCAAATATTTTAAAAACTCTTATTTTATTAAGGGGGAGATAATTCTAAAGAAATAATAAGGGGAAAATTACATTTTCATGACCTTTTCAAAAA
>MJUU01074405.1:42696-52967 GCA_002080025.1 Modiolus philippinarum
CCGTCGAGATGGGGGAAATTGACTATCCCTTTTATCATAAACCTTAGTGTTTAACTTTCCTTGATTTATTGATATATCAAGATCAAGAAAAGGAGTATAATCACTGCTGCTATTGGATTTATTTAAAGTAAGTTCTGCAGGATAAATTTCATCTGTAAATTTAGAAAATTCAGGATTATTTAAAGCCAAAATATCGTCCAAATATCTATATGTATTGTTAAATTTATCCACTAAATGCTGTTTAGAAGGGTCTTTTTGAATTTTTGCCATGAATTGTGACTCGTAGCAATAAAGAAATAAATCTGCTATGAGAGGTGCACAGTTGGTACCCATAGGAATACCTATTTTTTGCTGTAATACATGTTTAAATAAAGATAGCATATAGACTTCACACTTCAGTGTTAGCATATAGACTTCACACTTCAGTGTTAGAAGTAAGGTGCTTTTTTGTGTACATGTTTTTTACACAGGTGTGAAAATGTTTATATATATTAGCAATTATTGGTTAATCAGATCCACATGTTTTATCTATAGGAAAGATGCATGTAAACCTGTCACTGTTATAATTAAAATCATAACAAGAATTTCATTGCAAACCAAACAAATTTCGGGGGATGTTTTGTCAGTTTATATTTTGTAAATGATTATCATTCAAGACACAACCGTATATATATATTGCCGCGGTCAAGGAAGTGGCAAAACTTTTAATGTAATGAAGTCAAGATTAACACCAAGCTTACACAATGTGTTAGATTCATCGATGTCAAATGTTTACATTGTAAACATATCAGATGTGAAAACCTGACAAATCTATACAATGTTGTCTTTGTTTGAGAGCGTGGGAGTTTAAATTCTAGTGTCGGTAAATTGAAAGTTTTGCCACTTGCTTGACCGCAGCAATATCAGTTATTAATAGAGAAAAATAATAATTAAAATTTTAAAATGAAATGGTAAATTAAAAAAATCTACCATATTAGTGTGAAGATGTATAAAAAAGTACCATCACGACTCAAGGGTTTACTAGTACATGTAGTATTTACCATGTTTCATTCAATTTTGAATATTATTTTTGCATTTTTTCTCACTGGAACATAGTGGACTGAGGGTTACGTTATCGTATCTATGCAGACCCTAAATAAAGGAACTTGCAAACAATGAAATTTTTAGTATTTTTTACTTGAATAAGTGAAATTTATCATCTTTTATGATATAGTCGAGAACTATTGCTAGTTGACAAGATTATATGTACAGTACTTCTTAGCAAATTTAAAAAAGTATCGAAAGACTTATTTTTGAATACACATTTCGAACATTTCGAATGTTATTGACTGTTCAAGAATTGAAAACCGTGTCTTTACTAAACATTCTGACCATCGATTGGTATGAGATGTCAATTTGTTTTAATTTCAAAAGGCATTTTATTCCAAAATTACATATTCCATAAATATTGCAAGTATTGAGTTCGAAGTGCACATTGTTTACATTTTATAAATGGGCAGAAATACGACATATGACAATCTTGATTCTGATTGGCTGTCTCCTCAGACAGCAGTGAGGCATTTTTTGCACTAGCTGACCTCAAGGTTTTCCAGTCGTTCCTTCCCCAAGTAGTTCTGTCCCTTGTCGTTCCGTCCTCAAGTAGATCCGGCCCCAATTTGAAAGTAGTTCGGCCCCCTGTATATTAATTTGATTATTTAAACCAACAAGTTGCACGACTCTGCTTGTATATACTAAAAAAAATAATTTAATCAATCAATTAATTAGACTGATCAGCTCATACTAGTATATGAAGAAGTCAATTCAAGACGGGTGTTTTCTTAAACAAGGGTGATCAAAGGGCATTAAAATGATCGAAAAAATAATTGACTTATTAATGAGTTAATTAAATTAACCTTTAGTTACTTTGATGTTTCTCTTGAATACAATAACTTGTATTATTTCAAGTTCAAATTGCCTTAATCTACCCACGAAGTAGGTACCCGTACTACTAACTGGAGATGCCGCGGTGTCAGAAGTACCAGTCTTTGGTGCAAAATGAGGTATGAGTAAAACCCATTGTTGAAGGCCTCATAGTTACTTCAAGATGAAGAACAAAAATAAAAACATTGTTGCATTGCTTGGTTTTACCATCATGACCATGTATTTGTAGAGATTTTGTCTCATTTGCATTTACTCCATATTCCTTCTTTGTTAAATCAAGCAGGAATGGGTGTACCTTTATGACAGTTAACAGTAAAAATTTAGACCAAATGATGTTTTAATGGTAATGTAATGGACTGAAAATTTGCATACAAATATATGATGCCTGTATATTCCATCTTGTTGTATACTTTTTGGGTAGGATTAACATAGTCTCTGCCTGTTATCCATATTTTTTTATATGTATATCAATAAAATGTTTGAAATTTTGCATTCACAAAAAATTATCAACCCATTTGTTTTGACGATAAAATTTATGCCTTCACCATAAATTTGCCTGATATTTCTACAAAAATGTTTTTGCCAAATGACCATATGGTTTTTTTCGCGAAATTTGATAAAGGTACAAAATTAAAATAGCTTCATGTGTAACAATAGTTGAACAGAAGCATTTTTAAAAAGGGTTAACGATAAAGGGCATTCATAGCCTCATAATGGGAAAAATATATCGGGGACAGATCGACTCTGGGCCGGAACTACTGGGGACGGAATGACTGTGGCCGGAACTACTTGGGGACGGACTGGTTTGGGGACAGAACGACTTGATTCCACCTCAAGCCCTCGAAGGAGAGAATCGAATACAGAGAGGAATTGAATTATTTGAGTAATTAAGGTTACAGAACTGTTGCTCAGCAACACACACATACTTCAACATACATTTATACCATTTTCATCTCTTCCTAGAAAATCTGCCCACTAATTATAACTTATGTGGTTGCAGTAAGGGCATGAAGGCTGCGTCTTTTTACCACAGAGCACCTAAATTCCTAGTAAATTTGATTAAACATGAAAGAAATTATTATCTTTTAATAGAATTTCAATTTTCTATATAGTAGAACTGATATTTTTTGGAGATGAGTACTTCTTTGGGGACTACTTTTGGATTATGGCTTCCCATATTATTTGATCTTAATGCTGCTGATGAGAGGTTATCCCTTGAAATACGTGTACAGCATAACAAAATTTACTGGTTTTTATGCAACTTCGGTATTTTTTTTTTTTTTTTTTTTTTTTTGTATTTTACACAATCAAATGCATTACATTTTCATTAATAATTTTAATTATCTTTATTTAATTTTCAATATTTTCATTATTCTTTTTACATATATTTTTATCTATTTATTTCATTTTTATGTGTAATACATTAAATAAATAGCAGTCTAACCATTTTTACTAATTAAATAAGTTATTTTGTAATTAGGATAAAATATTTTAAAATAAAAACGGGAATTATATCAAACCCATATTCATTTACAAAAAAAAATTACCATAACGATTTAAGAAATGATTTTAAGAAATATCAGTTTTATTCTAATAATATCTAGTTAGTTCCATTTCATTTTTTAACCCGGACGTATGACTTAACTTGGTTACTTTATAGATGGAAAATACATAGTCCCTGCTTTATACCACAACTTGTTTATATATGAATTTAAAATGCTTTTAAAATATAAAATCTATGGTAAAATACTTTTATTTTTCTTTTCATCGTTAATTTATGGGTGTTCTGTGGTATTTTATAGCGTTCTGTGGTATTCTGTGGTAAGAAGACGCACCACTGCAGTAACCATGAAATGGTCTGTTTAGGCAAAGGAGGGATATTTCATATCTTCACTACAGCATTATAAACTTAGTTGAAAAAGTAGAGGGAAATACATCAGGTTTCTACTGGCAGATTTTTTTTGTAGTCACTGGCAACATGCAGCACTATATGTCAAGGAAAGTGTGCAAAAATGACCAAACAAATGGTGACAAAGTTAGTGAAAGTAACAACTTTTTTCAGTTTCTGTGTCCATGAATGTTTCTGAATTCTATGGGCAACTGGTGTCATGTTTGATTGGCGAACTGAAAAACAGTTCCCGGGGAAAGTATATGTGAAAATTGATTGCTACTTCATACCGACAACTATGCATTTAGCCCTCAAACACGCTGGCATCTTGCTGAATATTTTGGTAAGTTACAAGGAATGTGTATTCTTTTATGACAATCAATTTGATTGGAAGGTGAAATTGGGATTACCCAATCAAATTCAATGTTTCTTGTGGCCACTTGAGCTGAAAACCGGAAGTGTCTAACATCAATATCCTCTGCAACTAATTTGTGGGTTTGGTCTTACTTGTTTTTGATGTAACCACTCAGGAAAAGCGTTTATCCGGTATTTGAATGAATACACTTACAAGCATCCCTTTTTAGCCTTTAACGTGTGACATTTTCATAAATGAAGTCACATTTTTAGCATAAACATTGTTGGTGATGGAAAAGAAAGTGAAATACGAGATGGTTTATTTTTGAAATGGATATGCCTTATCAAAGTATCGTCACATTCGTTATTTATTAACGAAACTGCATGACGTCAACAAACACTAATTCATGCTGAGGGTTTGAATTACAATCAAAGTTTAGTAAACGTTCATTTTAAAAACAAAACGGTAATATGATGAGTCGTGTGGAACGTGTACCAAGAGAGGATTATGCTACTTTTGCAGCAAAATCTGGAGAAAATGTTAAAAATGAAGGTATTTTGGTGACTGGATCATTTCAGGCAATTAACTTCTACAACCAGTCTCACATATTTTTCGATTTATACATGGCAGTTATCTCTGGAGATACACAAAATGTACGAAATATATTGTTATCTCATCCAGATGCAGACTTTAACATTCTTGTGAAAGGAGCTACAGTTTTATCATTATCGCTGTACAAGCGCCATTTCGATATCTTTGGTTTACTAATGCGACATTCTGAAAGAAGAGGCAAAACCTGCTTAAACACTGTAAGCAAAGATGAATTGAATAGGAGAGAACCACCATTAATTACAGCATGCAGAATGCATTTTACTGAAGGAGTAATTTCTCTTGTGAACGCAGGAGCAGATATTGATTCCCAAGATAACTTTGGTCACACAGCGTTATGGGTTGCTGCAAGACAGCAAATGCCAGACTTAGTGGAATACCTAATTGTAAATGGTGCTAGTGTGAACATAACAGATAGATATAACTATACACCACTTATAACTGCAATGATGTACAAAGTCACATCTAACATTACGAAAGCTCTCGTACTAAATGGGAGTAACTTAGATGGACCAAAAGTGGTGTCTTCATATCAGAACAGTCCTCTATTTTGGGCATCCAAATACAAAGATTTTGAAATGATGAGATTAATCCTGTTAGCCGGAGTCCCATTATGGTTGATACGTTGTGTGAAACATGCTTTACAAGATGCTACTGGCAGAAATGCAGCAGCTATAGGTTATCTTGATGAATATACTAGAAATGCACCATCTTTGAAACAAATTTGTCGAAGACTTCTCCGAACAACAGTTAGTGAAAGTTGTAAGGGCAAACATTTTGGACAAAATATCAACTCTTTACCATTACCACATATATTAAAATCATATTTATTGTTGCAATAGGGAAATAATTTATTTTGTACTAATGACCAAAGATCATCACATACATCCAATGTTACCAGTACATGTACATGTATAGGTAATTTACATTTGTAAGTTGAAACATGTATATTATGTACTTAGTATGAAAGCTTTCACTATTTTTATGTGCATGTAATGCATCTACATTGTACATCAGATTTTCATCATGTTCATGTTGATATGTACATGTATGATGTATTCTCTTTCTATCAATTTAGTATTTTTATCAGTCAGATGATCCTTTTCTGCAAATAAAATAACAGTGTTGAGCTTTAATTGCTTTTATATATAGAATTCATGTTTAGTCTTAAGTAAGATGGATTTAACTTGATACTTGTACATGATATACATGTATGTCAGATGTTAGTTTATTTCTATGACAGTTTTGCTCAAACATCAGTACCTACATGTAATTAAACAGAAATTGTCACAAGAATAGTAGTTGTATATGATAGATTAAAGAAATTACACAAGTTGTGCATTATAACTGTAAAAAGATACAATATTTGGTATGTACATGTACATGTACATATCCCTTTATTTGTACATTATGTAACATGTGTAATGTACATGTACATGATGTATTCACTTGAATTTGTACAAGTATATGTATCATTAGTTTTCTCAAACCAAATTAAGGTTACAACAAAATTAAGAATTTTTCATGCCCCATGTTGAAAAGTAAAGTGAGCATATTGTTTTACCCTCGTAAATTAGAAAATAAGCATACATTCATCAAATTTAATGGTAATCTGTTAGAACCAGATTTAATTGTTTTTATCATTTACAAAGATTTATTACAGATGATTTTGTGGTGATATCACATTAATATTATATGACCAATCGCAGAGTACAATTTAGAATAAACATGATAAACATGATAAAGGTAATTACAAAAGTTAAAAAACTACTATACACCAGAAGCCATTCAGGTTTATGAGTTTTTTAAGATTTTTTCATTTTATGGGAAATAGGCTAACTTTTGATATTACTATTTATTTAATTCATTTTCAGGCTAAGAATTTATATAAAGCAAGTTTTATGCTCAAAATTTAAAGATGAATCCATGACATTTATTTATAAAATAATTTTAAAAGAATTAGATTCTCAGGACTTTTCCATATACATGTACATGTATACGATCACCATTAATGCATTGTACCCCAAATTCCCAATGTTTTCACATCTTTAAAAATTGATACTTTTGTATATGGTACAATGTTTATATGCACGGTATGTTCCAAATTATCTATAGAATACTTTAATTTTACTAGTACATTGTACATGTACATGTATATGTGTAAAGATTGGTTGTACAAACAAATATGTATAGCGAAATTTTATTTAAGTGTATAAAAATCTGAAAACTTGGATACAATATGATATACATGTATACAAATGTACTGTACTATATCATGTATATGGTACATGTGAATTGAAAGTTTATTGTGAAGACTATTAATTATTCATGATCATATTTAAGCACACTATTGTGCATGCTCATTTATTTTTTAGATATACATATACATTTTTATGCTGTTCAGTTTGAAATTGTTTGTACCTTTTGTTTTTGCTTTTTTTTCCTTTAATTGATGCTTTTTTGTTGTTGTAACTTGTAGAAAAGTTATTATTTTTACGCATTGTCATGACAGACTGAGAAAATGGATTGTACATTTAAGGTGGTATAGAGGTATAAAAAATTGTCAGATAAAATTTTTTGATAATTTCGTGACTTTTACTTTGTCATAACGGAATACAAAAAATTAAAATCAGGGGTTATAATTACCTGCCATATAAACTTGAAATCAGTCATGTAAAAATCGGCCATTTCGGTTGAAATGATACATGTAGGGAAAATTAGCGAATTTTAACAAAATTTTGTTTATTTTAGTTACATCAGATAGAATTTTTCTTTAATTTGGTAACTAGCCATTATACAAGCCTTCCATTTACATAAGAAAATTGAGGGTTACCAAACTTTTTTGCGAATAAATGGTGAAAAACTTAATTTTTCCTATTATCTCTATTAAACAAATTATCTCCCTTTAATAGAACAGGAGTTTGCTGAAGAGGTACCATATTCTGCATGGTTAACCAATGTAATATTTTATCAGATTTAACTATGATAAGACATCCAAAATCATCTTGCCAACATTCCCCGAGTGAATTCAATATTTTGTCGGATGCGCAAGAATTATACTTTTTTAAACTTCCATATCTTAAACCTCTACCAAAAGTTTTGAGGTCATATGATATGTATGTATAATGGTATGATGTAGTGTTGATGTAGTTGTCAGCATCTATACATTTTTACATTGCATACCGTACTATGCCTAATAAAACCCGGGGGCTTTGCATTTTTCTGAAAAGGGGGAGTCAATTAAGACAACCAAAATTGTAAGTAAAAATCACAAAATAAATAGAGTAAACATAGAATAGCAACATTGAAATTACAAAGGGTATACATAATTTTGTGACATTGAATTTACTTGAACATGTTGAAATGTTAAAAAAAAATTTACTTACGGTAATACCATGCTAGTTACATCATGTACATTTTCATGTATAAATTTTAATTAAAAAGGGAAAGTTTAAAATCAGATGTCATATCTGTGACCTCCATTGAAAAAAATGTGTAATCTCAGGGCCTTTTGTCATGTTTGTAGAAAAAGAACCAGTAGTATGAAATAATGTGCATACCAATCACAATTTTGGTTTTCTTATTATGAAAAAATTGTTTTTCTATTTGGAATCTATTTTTCTCCAAAATTTCAGAAAGCCTGACATTGAAAAGGGTAAACGTGAGAGTGTGTTTTGGAAAGCATGAGGAGCATGCCAAAAGCGCAAGACTTGACAGGTCTGCTTATATGACTGGGACCCCTGACTGCATATCAGTAAGAAATTTTCATCCCAAATACCCGGCCTTGCAATAGGACCATCCCAATTTCCCAAAAATGAAAATATCCAAAACCAGTTTTCTGAAAATGCACCCATCCCCCAGCTATACAAGACACAAGATTGTCAGATCTAGTTTTACCTCCCGCAAACAAAAATTGGGGGGGTGTATAGGGATCACCATGTTCATCTGTCTGTCTGTCCATCCGTTCGTCTCCTAAACAGTTGCATGGATTTTGATGAAATGTTTCACAGTTGTAGTACACCACCTGAAGATGACATGCATAAAGTTTTGTGGATGCTGTCGAAATTTTGAAGGGGAGATAATTTGACTTTGAATAGGGGGGGGGACTTTGTTAGCTCATGTTCTCATAAACAACTGCTTGAATTTTGATGAAATATTGTATAGTACACCACCTGAAAATGTGCATGAAGTTATATGGTTGCTCCCTGAAATTTTGAAGGGGAAATATTTAATATTTGAATATTTTGTGGCAAAAAGGGGTTAGATATATCATTGTGTCCATACTTGTATTGTGTCCACACACACTTAAATTTACAGTTGCTATTCTGGGTTGAGTTATCGGGAGTATAACTAGTTGCTGTTCAAGGACAACTCTAGTTTTTACTTAAAATTTCATATTTTTCATCTGATTTTGATGTGGTTTGAATCTTAAGATTTTCTCAAGAGGCTTTACATGTTTTACATGTTTTAGAAGTACAATATGTTTATGTAAACTACTAGTGTGTACACTATGATGCCAGATTTTTAGTAAGCTTTCATTGTTTTAGAGTTTTAAGGGACCAACAGGGACTAATATCTCACTTATAATAATTATCTCCAGTTAAAATTTGTATTTTTCATCTGCATTTAATGTGCAGGACTGCAGGTGGGGGTGTAAAAGTTTCACTTAACTTTGTCCACAGTCATTTTGTTTTAACACATCCAAAATACACCTGTCATGCCCGCGTTCAATTTACTGCCATCACCATTGTTCTTTGCATAGTCCTTTATTTGTGATTTGATAGGACAGTCTTTGGGTTCCATTTAGTAATGTAGTATATATATAGCTGTACATGTTATTTCTATCATTGAATTTTTGTTTATTTGTGTGGGTGTGCACATGATTGTCATTATATTTTTCTTTTTTGTGTGTTTTTCTTTGTTATTCCAATACTGTCTAAGTAGTTCCACAGTTTTTAGTGCAACTGCCTCCAGCTGATTTTTATACGACCGCAAAAATTTTGCGGTCGTATTATGGTATGGCGCTGGCGTCGGCGTCTGTGGACAGCATAACTTTAGTTCTAGTGAACGGATTGTTATCAAATTTTAGTATGATGTTTGTTGGCACAAGCTTAAGCCCGGGTTTAAATTTCGCGTTCCCTGCCCAACCCGTTTTTGAAAAAGAGGCAAAAAAGGGGCCAAAAAGGGGTAAAATTAGGTATTTTCGTGTCTGTGGACAGCATAACTTTGGTTCTAGTGGATGGATTGTTTTCAAATCTTAGTATGATGTTTCTTGGAACATTCCTGAGAAACGTTTTTTTCCTTTTGGTTTTTGCCCCACCCATTTCAGAATTAGGGGCCAAAAAAGGGTTAAATGAGGTGTTTTCACATATTTGACTGTAGAATCTTTATTATTTATTGGATTTTGATGGGGTTTGTTTCAGTGTGCTCCTGAGGAAATTTCCAATCTGTAGTATGCCAACGGATTTCGCGTAGCATGTACCACTCACGAGATAAATG
>MJUU01074405.1:59237-82620 GCA_002080025.1 Modiolus philippinarum
CCCTATTGATTTTAAGGGGAACCTCTGCCCAAATTTTTGAATTTTTATTTGAAAAGTGGTCTGCATGTTTTAATTTCAGCACTATGTATTACTTTAATTATAAGGGGAACCCCTGCCCAATTTTTTTTTTAATGGTGTTCTGTTATGGGTTGTAATGGGTGGTGGATCTTTCGATTGCCATGGAAACCAAACTAGAATACTGTAATTTTAGGAAAAAAAAGTATTCTGCTAAATTTTATTTTTCGTTTTTATCTATGTCAGCCATGGTCCAGGTGAGCGATACAGGCCCTTGAGAGCCTCTTGTTTCTATTCAATTGATAACTTGAATAGGTAATACTTCTGACTGTATATTATACAATGGAACTTTGATGGCTAGACAACCCAAGGGGTCCATTAAAAAGATCAAGCCAGAGGGGTGTTCAAGCTAACGAAGGTAGAACTGTGTATAAATTCAAACAAAGGGCCCAACTAAAGAATCCAAGACATCCATGGTGTTCTTGTACATGAGATTATTTCTCATGTGTACACTTTCTTTACAGCTATTATCTAAATTTATGTGAATTCTAAATTATAAGGTTTAACTCCCTCTGTCATAGTTTTATCCTTGGCTATATATTTGATATTACTGATTATTTGGATTTTGTTTGTTTTTAATCATTTTTAGCATTTTTTTTAAATTGTTGATTTCCTATGTGTTTTAGTGCTGCTGATGAGGAATTAATTTCCAAATGGGCCATACAGCTCATCAAATTTAATTGCAGTTGGAATTAACATATGTGTTATGGTCTCATGTTCATTTACTCCATATCCTTTCGTAAAAAGTTATTGCAGTTTAAGCCATTGAAGTTCTACTGTATTTGCACACACATGTCCCTTGCTCGAAAACATTATGCTTCAACAATGTTCAATGTTTTGTAAGTTTTACCATAGTTTATGAATCTCATGTAACATCACATTTTCAGACATGTTACTAATATCAAATATTGTATTTATTTTAAACTCTTGAAGTATGTGTTGAATATCATTTTTGATAGCATAAACATGATAAAGTACCTGAAATTTCAAATGTCATTTGTAAAATGATATTTCACTCTAGTCATTTTTTGTATGTGAAATCCATGTTGGGAGTAGTTAATTTAACATGAAACAAACTGGTGCTTCTAATGTCACATTTTAAATGTGAAAATAAAATTTTTAATACAATTATGTGTTGACCTTTATTTAAACAGATGTTGCCATACATTAAGTTTGTTTGATCTTTGACATTGTTTATTGAAAATAGCAGATTAGTCAGGATCCTGACCTTATGAAGGACATAAAACTAGTAACTACTGGTATATATCCGCTACTTGGCCATAATAAAATAATTCCTAGGTGCTCATCCATGTTAATTTATATTTATACCCCCGCTCCGTAGGAGAGGGGGTATACTGTTTTACCCTTGTCCGTCTGTCCGTCTGTCCGTCCGCCCGTCCAGAACATCTTTCGTCAAGGATTTCTAAGCTTGTGTATGTAGTTATGATTTGATATTTGGTCTGAAGCTTAAATATGATGAGTTGTATCATGTCTCCCCATTTCAAGTCCGTAACTCATTTAATTCCTGTTTGACGATATTTTGATTTTTTTCCCATTATAGCTATATATTGAATTTTTCGTCAAGGATTTCTCAGCTTGTGTATGTTGTAATGATTAGATATTTGGTCTGAAGCTTAAGTATGATGAGTTGTATCGTGTCTCCCCATTTCAAGTCCAGAACTCATCTACTTCCCGTTTGACGATAACTTTGATTTTTTCCCATTATAGCTATATATATTGAAATTTTTCGTCAAGGATTTCTCAGCTTGTGAATGTTGCAATGATTTGAAATTTGGTCTGAAGCTTTAGTATGATAAGTTGTATAGTTTCTCCCCATTTCAAGTCTGTAACTTATCTACTTCCTGTTTGACGATAACTTTGATTTTCCCATGATAGCTATATATTAAAATTTTTCGTCAAGGATTTCTCAGCTTGTGTATGTAGTAATGATTTGATATTTGGTCTGGAAGTTAAGTATGATGAGATGTATTGTGTCTCCCCATTTCAAGTCCATAACTCGTCCTCTTCCTGTTTGACGAAAACATTGATTTTTCCCATTATAGCCATATATTGAAATTTTTCGTCAAGGATTTCTCAGCTTGTGTATGTAGTAATGATTTGATATTTGGTCTGAAGCTTTAGTATAATAAGTTGTACCGTGTCTCCCATTTTCAAGTCCGTAACTCATCTACTTCCTGTTTGACAATGACTTTGTTTTTTCCCATTAAAACCATGACAATTGAAATTTTTCGTCAAGGATACATTGTATCTCGGCTTGTGTATTTAGTAATGATTTGATGTTTAGTCTGAAGCTTTAGTATGATTAGTTCTATAGTGTCTGCCCTTTTCAAGTCCATAACTCATCTCCTTCCTGTTTGACGGTAACTTAATTTATCATTGCAGCTATGCCAATGCTTGTATTGTGTCCACACTCGTACTGTGTCCACACATACTTAACTTAGCATTGCCATATTGATTCAGGGTTCATTGAACGGGGGTATAACTGGCTGCCATTCGGCGACAGCTCTTGTTTTTATTGAATTTTGCGAAAAATGCTGTCATTCTATAAAATTAAAAGAAATTTACCCAAACTGGCTAAAAATCAGAATAAAAATTTTTGAGGCAAGTGAAAAAATTGAGGGGGGGGTGAGAATCTATGATATTTCTTATTATGGCCTTATGAAAAATTCAATATTCTCATCCAGATTACCGTAGTGAAAATTGAAAGGCAGACATACTAACTTTATCTATATTTATTATATATCTTTATTAATTATATTGATAATGCTGTAAAATGGGGAAAAATGACAAGAAACAAACAAATGATTGAAAATATTTTCATGGTCTGAAAAATTTGGGCAGAAAGGGATGAGAATCTAGGATATTATTTATTATGGCCTGCTGTCCATGATGGGATTATTCATTTTTGGTGACCAGTATCTCTTTCAGCATTTAGCTCCATTGTGCCTGTCTTAGACACTGTAACTGTTGTTTTCAAACAGAAAATCTTTTCATTAACCATTTGTCCATACAAAATAATTATTTTCTAGACATGATTGGTACCGGTATGAAAGTTGCAAACAAAGATTTTACATGTCCTGAAAAAAGAACAGTTGAATACTGAGGGAACAAAAGACCCTTTATTTTCAAAAATTGAAGTCCAGAGACAAGGCAAAGATGAGAAAATAGAAAAGAAAGATATGAGAACTTGACAAAAAAGAGAATATAACCAACATAGAATGTAAAACTTAATCAAGAACATTGTGAACTCTACTGAAATAGGTGCTCTGGAAGGATAGGCAAACAATGTGGCAACAACTATGTAGGAAGAATTACATGATAAATTCGGTAGAGTCTGCAGATGTTTCGGTAGAGTCTGCAGATGTTATCTCTTCAATGCTTATAAAAATCAAGACAGTTGGTAGTCAAGAAATAAACAAAATGTAATTCCAAAGTGATAGAAAACAAAACAAAAAGGGCCTAAAAGAGAGAAATTGACTATAAATACAGAGCTGTTCGCACTAGATAATTACAGGAAATTTCAATTTTTTATTTTCACATAGCTTTTGGTCATTATAAGATTAAGCCACCACTTGGT
Organism: Modiolus philippinarum; assembly: GCA_002080025.1. Taxonomy (NCBI): domain Eukaryota; kingdom Metazoa; phylum Mollusca; class Bivalvia; order Mytilida; family Modiolidae; genus Modiolus; species Modiolus philippinarum. Next base: position 62,911 of record MJUU01074405.1, read on the forward strand.
GTTTATTGTCAAATTGCCAATTTTTCAACCATGGTTATAATGGTCTTTTGGACAGACTTACAGAAGTTGGTGGATTATGTTTGTTTCACATCCATGATGACCAGCAAAATATATAGTTTAACAATGAACCCATAAAAATATCTCCAATATACTACATGTACACCCAACAATCACAAAATTCACTTGATTGCCCAAGTTAAAACGGCAGGGTCACACCTCAAAGAAGGCTGCCAAAAGGTGTTAAAGTTTAAACTTGGATTGTATTGAAAACACTTTACACAACATCTGATGGAGTAAAACTATCATCATGACAAGATCTACCTACCGTAAAATTTTGTAGCTATTCCAATTTTAGCTCATCTGGTAATAGCCAGAATAAGCTTTTGCCATTACTTGGCATTTGTCGTCCGTCTGTCCTTGGTGGGTCCTTTAAAAATGTGTCTGGCAAGATCACACCTCATCAAAGATTGCTGCCAGCGGGGAAGTTATGTTCACATTTGACCCTAGGGGATAACATACTCAAAAATCGTCTAGTCTTCTGAAGCCACATAGCCAAATGGAACCCAACTTTGCCATATCAATCCTTAGGTGGTCCTCTTAAAAATGTGTTTGGCAAGTCAGTATCGTATCCAAGATGTTTGCCAGCTGTGAACTAAGCTTAACATTGGACCATATGGGAAAACGTATATTCAAAGATCTCTGAAAGTACTTGACCAATTGGAGCCAAACTTGGTCACAATGGTCTTCAGTTGGTTCCCTTAAAATGTATTTGGCAAGTCTGCCTCTCATCCAAGATGGATGCAATTGGAAAAACTAAATTCGACAGTGGAAAACATATTTAAAGATCTTTTCCTCTGAAGTAAGACAGCTTATTGGAACATAACTTCGTATCAATAGTCCTTTGATGGTCCCCATCAAAAATGTAGCTGGCAGGTCCGCATTTCATACAAGATGGCTGCGAAACGTGGAACTTTATTAAGCATTAGACTTTATGGGAAAACATGTTCAAAGATCTTTTCTGAAGAAAGTACGCGACCAATTTAAACCAAACTTAGTCGTAATGGTCTTTAGCAGGTCCCCTTTGAAAAATGTGCCCAGCAAGTCCGTATCACATCCAAGATGGCCCCAGCAGGGAACTTAGTTAAATTTTTTATCCTCTGGGAAACATCGCTTAAAGTAGTCGGCCAACAGGAACCATACTTGCTCAGAATGGCCCTTATTTTGTCCTCTAAGACTTTGAAAAATGTGTCCGGAAAGTCCGTATCACATCCAAGATAGCCGCCAGTTGGGAGCATAGTTTAACATTGGATCCTAAGCTGAAACTTTCAAAGATTTCCTCTGATGCCACAAAGCCAATTGGAACCCAGTATTTTACAAGAGTCTTTGGTTGGTTTCCTGTAAAAATGAGTCTGGCGTGTCAGGATCTCATGCAAGATTGGTGCCAGCGGGAAATTAATTTAATATTTGACCCTATGAGTAACATTTTCAAAGATATTCTCTTCTAAAACTACTTAAAGGTATGTCCAGCAAGTCCGCAAATCATCCAAAATGGCCGCGAGCAGGGAATTTTAAAGAAAATCTAAATACCCATATGGGAGTTGTTGCTTTTTATCGGAAATTTTTTTGGTAGTTTTATTTGTTTAAATATTAAGCATGTCAAGACTTTATTTTTATCTTCATAGTGGAAGTTGTCTGACGAGCCCAAAATCTCGTCCATGATGGCAGCCAGCTTGGAACTTATTTAAACACTGGACCCTGAATGATAGCACATTTAAAGATCTCCTTTGCAACTACCTAGGGCCGATTTGAACAAAAATTTGCCACAATAGTTCTTTGGTAGTCCCCTTTGAAATATGTCCAGCAAGTCCATGCCTCATCCAAGTTGGCTCCCAACCGGGATTCGACCTATTGGAAAACATATTGAAAGATCTTCTATTCTAAACACTGCTTGGCGAATCGGAATCATACTTTATCATTGCTATCCTTAGTTACACACTTTAAAAATTAATGCTTCAACAAGTCCTCATCAGACCCATGATGTCCTTCGGCAAGGACCAAAGAACATTTGACATTGTGGAAAAGTATTAAAAGAGTTTTTGTCTCGCCCGCGACGAAAAAGTCGCGGAAGCGAGACTTGGGGATAGCGTTTCTGGCGGCGGCGGCGGCGGCGTCAACAATTGCAAACTATTGTGAATTAACAAGCTTATGTTAGTTGTAGGTCCATAGTATTTTATGTGCAGTTGCATTATTATGGGTACAACTCAAATGTGGCCCTGGCCCCTTGGTCATGCATGAACGATCACATTACGTTTTTAGCAAGCAGTTTGTACAGCCTATACAGTAGTCCTCGGCACTTGATATTTGACATGCAGTTGCGTCTTGGGGAGTACATACCGATTTCACGCCCAGCTGGTGCCCCTGGCCTCTTAGTCACGCATGAACGATCGCATTAAGTTTTTAGCAAGCAGTTTGTACAGCCTATACCAGTAGTCCTAGGCACTTGATATTTGATATGCAGTTGCGTCTTGGGGAGTACATACCAATTCCCCGCCTGGATGGTGGCCCTGGCCCCTTAGTCACGCATGAACGATTACATAAAGTTTTTAGCAAGCAGTTTGTACAGCCTATACCAGTAGTCCTAGGCACCTGATATTTGACATGCAGTTGCGTCTTTGGGAATACATACCGATTCAACGCCCGGATGGTGACCCTGGTCCATCAGTCACGCAAGAACGATCACATTTAGTTTTTAGCAAGCAGTTTGTACAGCCTATACCAGTAGTCCTAGGCACTTGATATTTGAATTGAAGTTGCGTCTTAGGGAGTACATACCGATTCCACACACGGATGGTGGCCTTGTCCCTTAATCACGCATGAACAATCACATTAAGTTTTTAGCAAGCAGTTTGTACAGCCTTTACCAGTAGTCCTAGACACTTGATATTTGACATGCAGTTGCGTCTTGGGGAGTACATATCAATTCCATGCCCGGATAGTGGCCCTTGTCCCTTAGTCACGCATGAACGATCACATTAAGTTTTTAGCAAGCAGTTTGTACAGCCTATACCAGTAGTCCTAGACACTTAATATTTGACATGCAGTTGCGTCTTGGGGAGTACATATCTATTCCATGACCAGATGGTGGCCCTGGCTTCTTAGTCATGCACGAGTGATCACATCATTTTTTCCAAGGAAATTGTAAACACAGTTAAAGATTATATTTTATTTTTATTGCTGCTGCAGTAGATCAATGTGGAAATTAAGGCGATGTAGGGGCGGGCGAGACATATCCTGTGTCCACAGTTTATTCTTCCAAAGCAATAAAGACAACTGGAACCAAATTAATGTCCTTTTTTCTTTGTTTGGATGAGACAGTAGTTTTCCTCATCTGTACAAAAATATTTATATAAATTATTTTGTACTAGATTGTTATAGTAGTTAGTTATGTTTTTTTTAACTTATTTTTTAATTTGTTGGTGTCTTTTAAAGTTTTACATGAAGTTATTTCATTCACCAGTGTGGAACTTAGTTGAAAATTGAACCATATGGAAAAACACATTCCGAGAGATCTTCTCTTTGGAATTTTTTCTTTCTTTCGCGGAACTTTAAGCTGCATATCCATTACAGCAAAAATAAGTGTTACCTATATTTCAGAGAAGGGAGAATATAATTGTGTCTAATACTGCTGTCTTTTTTACATTCTGAAAGAAATTTAGGACAGGGGTCCTACATCCATGGGGCTTTTTCATACATAATTGGTTTGAAATTTTTGTAGTTTATAGTTCAATTATTGAATTTTCTTTTATTTGAAATTTAAGGTAAAACAAAACTTATCTAATTTTGTGTCTCTAGAACACTTTTAATTTGAGTTACTTAATTATTTAGTTTAAAATTTGTTGAAACAAATATATATTTGTGAAACTACAAATTTTTCCACTTAGAAATAGTCAATTTTTCATGTTTATTTTAGAATAGGACAATTAATTAATCTAGAGTTGTCTTTCTTTTTACACATCTTAGTATGGTAACACATTGCTCAGCACCAGAATATAACATAAACAAAGTTCATAATTTAACTGTTTCAAGTTGGAATATCCAGGGCCTGGGGGACAAGTGCAAAGACGACACTTTTTTTATCATTTCTTAAATATGACATAAACAGTCTTATAGAAACTTGGAAAGGCACAGAACCAGGTTTTTGTATACAAGATTTTAATATTATTCAAAAATGTAGAAAAAAGAAAAAAAGATCCAAGCGCTTTAGTGGTGGAATAATGATAATTTACAAATCTTACTTACATAAAGGTATTCAAGAAGTAAAAAACTTAACCACAAGTGAAAATAGAATTTGGATTAGACTAGAGAAAAAACATTTTGGCTTTCAGAAAGATTTATATATATGCGCATGTTATGCTCCTCCAGTAAATTCTGGGTACTATAATGATGATTTTCTAAATATAGAAAGTGAAATTTCAAATGTATTGTCAAAACACTCATGCAATATACTCCTAATTGGAGATATGAATGCAAGAATTTCTAATCATGCAGATTTTGTAATAAATGAAAATGAACACAACCAACCATTAGATAGATTATTACTAGATAACTATAATACTGATTACAATATAAATAGATATTCCATTGATAAAGTTTTTAATAGTCAAGGTAAAAATTTATTAGATCTTTGCATTGCCTCCCAGGTCAGAGTTCTCAATGGACGCTTTATAGGAGATTCTATAGGAAATTTTACTTGTTACAAATCTAACGGTGCGAGTACTGTTGATTATGCTTTGACCGACGTGGATCTTATCAACCATATAAATTTTTTCCAAGTGTCTGAACCAACTTATTTATCAGACCATGCTCAAATTGCTGTTCATATTAAATGTAATATTATAGAAAATAATCATAATTATGATGATTTTTCCTATGAAATATGTAATTCTTATAGATGGGACAAACGATCAAAAACTAAAATTCTTGACACTTTGTCACAAAATTCATTTTTAGACCAAATAACTTCATTTGAAACTACTGAATATGATCATACAAGGGAAGGAATTGAAATGACAGCAAGTGATTTGAATAAATTATTTCTTGATCTTACAGCAAAATCATGCAAAAATATAAACTTGAAGAGAAAAAAGGTAAAATCGAAAAAACCCTGGGTTGATTCACAAATAAGAGATTTAAAGAAAACTATTGATCTTAAAAGAAATCCATTTAATTTACAGTTGAAAACAAAATTTTATAAAACTTGTAAAGAACATAAACATTAGTTAAACAAAAAAAAAATACATATATAAAAAAGAAGTTTATGACCAATTATTAAAATGGAAAGAAACTGATCCAAAACAATATTGGGAAGTTTTAAATACTCTTAAAAGAGAAGATAACTCTCCAAATAAAATTGGGAAAGAAACCAGTTTTCTAGAATTGATAAAACATTTCAAAAATCAAGGAAAATGTGACTCATATAATACTAATTTAAAGAATAAAATAGAGGAATATATTGTTAATAATAAAAATAAACTTAAAGAAAATAATATTACTGATAAACCTTTTTTCAATATCAGAAATTAAAAAGTGTATAAACAAACTAAAATTAAAAAAGAGTGCTGGTCCAGACCACATATGTAATGAAGTGATAAAATTAAGCTCTGTTGTCACTTGTAAGTCGATAGTTAAAATGTTCAACTTGATAATTGACATTGGGAATTTTCCTTCTGAGTGGAGAAAAGCATTTATTGTTCCAATTCATAAATCTGGAAATACGAACGATTTAAATAATTACTGGGGTATTTCCTTGCAAAATTGTATGGTAAAATTATCAAGCTCTGCTCTATATCACTTTATGATGACTTGTTTGCAAATAATCAGTTTGGTTTTAGATCAAATCATAGAACTTCTGACAGTATTTTTGTTCTAAAAACACTCATCACTAAATACCTGTTTAAGAAAAAAAAGTAAAATATTTAGTTGTTTTATCGATTTAAGAAAAGCCTTTGACACTGTTTGGCACAAAGGCTTTCAATATAAATTAATGAAAAATAATGTTGGAAGCAAGTTCTTCAACATTACACAAGATATTTATGACGTTTGTCAGTCTGCTATTAAAATTTACAACAGACACTCTAAATACTTCAATGTTGACTTGGGAGTAAGACAAGGGGATAGTTGAAGTTCTAGTCTATTTAATTGTTATATTAATGATATACATGACATTTTCGATGAATCTTGTGACCCACTACAACTTGATAATACATCTTTATCCAGTTTGAGTTTTGCTGACGACTTGATAATTTTTTTCAAACTCTCATGCAGGACTACAGCATGCTCTAAATAAATTAAAAAAATATTGTTATGACTGGCAACTTACAGTTAATGTGAATAAATCCAAAATCCTCACCTTTCAAAAAATTTATACACCCACACCAACTATTTTCTATAATAATGAACCACTTACAGAGATAAAAGAATATAATTACTTGGGAAATATTATTAATTTTAAAGGTCATTTCAAAGAATGCATACAAGCACTAGCAAAAAAGGGTCTTAAAGTCTTATTTTCCCGAAGAAAATTATTTTCAAATTTTGAACAATTACCTGTAAATCTTTCTTGTAAACTATTTGACACTCTTATTAGACCTGTCTTACTTTATAACTGCGAAATATGGTACATGGATGAATATCTTCCTTTATATAGAGCCCTCCTTCGGGCTGAGAAAAATAGTAAAACTTGTGATGAGTTATCATTTGATTACAAATCACATTATGAAAAAATTCATACCAAATACTGTAAAATCATCTTAGGACTAAAAAAGACAGCAAGTAATATTGCGTCTAATACAGAACTAGGTCGATTCCCATTATCATCCTTTATTAAAACTCAAACAATGGTTTATTATTCCCGAATAAATACAAAAAATATAAATCCCCTTGTCACAGAAGCACTAAAAGTTAATAAAAGCCTACATGAAGAGGGTATTTACTCTTGGTATACTTGTGTTAATAACATATTTAAAGAATTTAATTTAAATATTGATAACTATTCAAATATAAACAAATCGTTTGAAAAAATAAAATATCCAATAAAAAGTCTGATAAAAAAGACTGTTACAGAACAATATGTAAATAAACTGAAAGAAAAACTATCTACGTTTACTGATGAATCAAAATTATTCTTATATAGTAAACTTAAACTAAATATTGGGCTAGAAAAATATTTATCTGAATTGCCATGTTTTAAAAGTAGACAAATATTAACAAAATTTCTTTTAAGCGACCATAATCTACAAACAGAAACTGGTCGTTATAAAAATATTCCCCGTCAACAGAGACTTTGTAAGACATGTAAAGTTATTGAAGATGAAAACCATTTCCTTTTAAATTGTAAAATTAATGAACAAAATAGGACAAATTTTTTTGAACTTATACACCAAAACTTCCCAAATTTTAAAAATTTCAACCAGTTTCAAAAAATAGATTTCATTCTTAATCCAAACTCAGCCCTTTTACCGGTAGTATGTACCTTTCTGAAACAATCTGCTGAATTGATATAAGGTCCACGCCGGTCAGAGAGTCGTCTATCTTTTAGTTATTGATCATTGTATGCTGTATTATATGTTTTGTGTTGTATTGTATTGCTTTGACCCTTAGGGGTGTAATTTTGCAATAAAGAATTATATTTTATATTTCATATTAATGTTGCTGTCGTATTACATACATATGATATATGGTACAGGCATCGGCGTCCTAAGTGTCTATGGACAGTGTAACTTCAGTTTTAAGGGACTGATCATTATCAAATTTTAGTATAATGCTCCTTGGCACATGCATAAGCCTATGTTTTAATTTCGTTTTCTTAGCCCATCCGTATCAGAATAAGGGGCAAAGGGGTTAAATTGGTCTTTCGATTCTTCTTTAAGTAAGCTTTCAGCATTGTGTCAATGAATAGGTCTTACAATTTCCGAGCTATAGTGGACAGATTGAGAAAAATGTGGAATTTACAAAGAGACTATTTTTTTCTTTCCAATTATTATAACGGGGTTTGGTTAATTGGATTCTTCTTGCAGAATTTTTTTAATGTTCATTTTTATATGTCGATAGGCTTTTTCCGACAAGTCCATATCAACCTAGTTAAGGTCTATCCGGTACAACGGATAGACATTATTGGGATTGCAAAATTCTAAAAAAAAATGTTCTTCTTTTCACAGAGGTGTCTAAGTGGGTAAGTGTAGGTCGATGAAATTTGGTGGGGATTTGTAGTTTCTGTTGAAGTTGTGATTGTATCCGTCTTGGGTCGTTTCGTTATCAGGGGAGGGGGTTATTTTAGAAAACTCCCTAAACATGTTTTGTGATATTATTCGGAAATGGTAATAAATAGGTAGTGAATTGTAATTGGAAAAATGTTTGTCAGGCTATGACAGATATTTCGTTCATTTGGGCGAATGTTGGTGGATGGACCGTTTTCATGATAAGGGCTTGCAAAGTTTTGTTACTTTTCTTGGAGCAATTATTTGGGGAAATTTCGGAATGTGTAAGAATTAAGATCATTGTATTTAGTTGATATGTTTTACATTCAAAAATGTAGGGGTCAAAGGTTTATTGGTCACTTTAAAAGGGATGACATCAGTTCCTTAAAATAAAATGTCTACACAAATGCAGCTACTGATTTAAATGAAATTATCTAAATTGTGGTTTCGTGTTTACTAGGTAAACTGAAACTTGATCAGCTGGGTGTCAAAATTAATATTTAGCAGACGACAAAAGTAAAGCATGTGCACAGTTTATTGTTTTATGTAGTTTGTTTGACGGATTACAGAAAAACACTAATGAAAACAACATGTTTTTTAACACTTATATCCCCCCGGTAGAAGTTAAGAAGCATTTAGTACATTTCACAATAGTTATTTTGATTCTGTATAACGTAATAAATTTTGATATCAATTATTGAAAATTAAATCAAAACAAATAATGACTGTAATTGGATTCAAACACAGAAGTCACCGAAATGATCCCTCCAATCATTATCCAAGCATTACTAAGAAATCAATTTTCACCCCTTTTAAAAAATTGTGAATAAAAGGATATGGAGTAAATGCACATGAGACAAAGTCTCTACAAATTCACGGTAAAAAAACAAGCAAAGGAACAACGCTTTTATTGTTGTTCTTCATCTTGAAGTCACTATGAGGCCATCAACAATGAGCTTTGCTCATACCTCATAGTAAGTTCAAGACGACCCCTAGCACCGGTTTAAGCGGAATTCTTTGCTAATCGTCTCCATGTCTTCATTGGTCATGGGTGCGGGATTGTCAACAAACATCAATTAAACTCGCAAAGTGCTCTTACAATCACTGTCATCCTTTGCCAGACAAAAACACTAGTGTCTTAAGCTAGAGGACGATTACAACATATAGACAAACACAGGGCACTCATCAAGTCGAATGTAAGAAAAATTGGTGTAATAAAATAGTGAGATGTGGGCACTTAAAACAGGTGGTCTGGATTACGTTGAAAGTATGAATAGTATATCCATATGAGAAATTCTCTCATGCACAAGTACACCATAACTGAAAAAATAGAGAGCAAACATCTCTCCAACGGGAAATCTTTACCTAAAAATTATAAAGTTTATAATTAACTTATTGTGTTTCTGGCTACTCAGTGTTATCAATTTGATTGCATTAGGAAAAATGTTAAAATAATCCATTAATACAGTAGAATCTATTTATAGCTATTCAAAAACCCATTTAATAAACCATATATTTATATAGCTATTCAAAGAAATGGATAAATTAAATCATAAAATATTTAATAGATACTTTAAGTAATATCCTTAATCACTGATATACACAATTTAATATATATATCTTATACATATATTTTATACGTTCTATTAAGTATGGAGTATTTTCATCTATTGGTATTTTCATATCCCTGCATGTCTATTGCCCAATGAGGTCTATTGCTCAGTGCGGTCTGTTGATCGATGGAATTTATTGACCAGTGCGGTCTATTGACCGATGGAGTCTATTGACCGATGACGTCTATTGACCACTTAGATCTATTGCCCGATAAGGTCTTTTGACCTATGAGGTCTATTGCCCGGATGAGGTCTATTTACCGATGAGGTCTTTTGCCCGGTGAAGTCTAGTGTCTTACATTTGAACTTTCTGTAACCCAGCCACTAATACATGTATGACAACAATAACATGGCACAGCGATAAAAATAAAAACAATGACAGCAAAGGACGATATATTTTACTACTGTATTTTAATAGTATTTGGAAATATGAAGCCTTGTGTAACAGTTTGTATGACCATCTGCACATTTTTGAGATAAAAAAAATAAAATTTGTAGAAAATCATGAAATAAAATAAATAACTGCCCAGTTTTTCATTTATCAAAATTATCAACATTGAAAAATATCTTTCAACATATTCTTAAATAACTGATTCTTTTAATTGTGAAAACGTATGCACTTAATAAATCTGCTACAAAAACTAGTAAGTATTAAAACAGACAAACTTTTCGTGTGTTTAAATCATTGTTCAAAATGTACAATGTATTTATATAATATTTTCCACATTCAGATGAAAACTTCAGCGAAGCTGATAAAATTAGAACCTCAGTTGTTCCAAGAACAATTGAGAGGTCGATCCAATTAATTAAGGCCACCCATATATTGATATGAGGCCTTTGCGGTGAACAAACATGTGTAGGTGATACGAGTTATTGCTACAAAACAACGGCAGTAGAATACCGAAGGAACAAAGCACAAGATTACACAAATCAAAGTCCAGAGACAAGGCAAAAGCAAGAACACCAAAAGACGGAAGACCAAAGACACCACATGCCCACAAAACACACGAACGTTACATATACAACACAAAAAACTAAAGCACTAACAGTGTGAACTCTCAATAAACAAGAGTGACATCAGGTGCCCCGGAAGGTAAGCATGTCCTGCTCTGTGCACAGCACCCGTCACACTGTCAGTGGGTCAATCCAGGGTAAATTCGAAACCGGTAATGTCAAATCAGGGAAGACGCGAATCTAGCTGAAAATGTCAGTTTTTATTTGTGTCACTGACATTTCATATCTATCTATGATGTCGTGGTGACGGCCATAGAATTTCTGAAGGGACGAAAGTAACAAAGGCTGAACATATCCCTGACTCAGCAGTTTTTGTGACAGTGCTTTTGCTCTTTCCACAAAGTCACTGTGTGTACTGCACGCTCTACAGTAACGAATTAATTGTGAAATATATACTCCATATGCTGGGGATGCAGGTATATTGCTGCAGAGAAAGGGAAAGTTCACAATTGGAAAGTCAAAATCATCACGTTTGTCATATAATCTAGATTTCAGACGTCCATGTTCGTCAATGTACAACAAAAGGTCAAGGTATGAAGCAGAATCGGGTGTATCGGTTGTCTCTTTAATTTCAAGTTCACTGGGGTAGATACGATGTAAACTTTGAACTTTGAACTTTGATATGAGATATTGCAATTGGATGTATTCAAAAACAGTAATAGATAGTAGATGAAATGCTGGAAAAATGTGTGTCCTGTTACGATCTACATTTGTAGCAAAGGAAAGGGTGATTAAACCAACAGTTTGGAACCTATGGACCAAACACTGATTTTCGACAATCGATTTCCGGTTTTCTTTTGCTTGTCGCTTAATACCATTATAGTAACAATAATGTATTAAATACAAAAAAAAGTACAGGAAGATGTTTCTTTCAAAATGAGGTCAATATCAAAGTATCATGGACAACAAAAACTTTCGTTTTACGTCAATGTATATTGATAAATGTACATATTAAAGGTATATATATGTAGTGTCTTAGTTTAATCGGTTAATCTGAAATGAGAGCATTATGGCACAACTTCCGGATAGACCTATCAATTGTTCATCAAACAATTGACATACTAGTTAATAAGCTGGGTTCGTTTATGTTCATATCATGCTGCGCCTTGAGTAGCCTTGAATAAACAGTATCGCATTCAGAGCTCTGTTCGGAGGGAGGGATGGCAAAAATTCCACAAAACAGCTATTTTCGAACATTTATATATTCACAAAAAGGGCTATCCATGTCATTCAAATTTACTGTTATTTTTACTATAAAAACAGTCGGTTGTATTTAAATAGTGGTTGACACTTTCATCTTTTTACACAGGGGGTAGTTAAAAAGTGTTGACACTTTGATCTTTTTTTCACAGGAGGTAGTTAATCGTGTTGATACTTTCATCTTTTTACACAGGGGGTAGTTAAAAGGTGTTGACACTTTGATCTTTTTTCACAGGAGGTAGTTAATCGTGTTGACACTTTGATCTTTTCACAAAGGGGGAATGCTAGGACATGTGATCTTGGTTACGTTGATAAGTTGTTATTAAATGACTCCCTTTTTTTAAATCCGACTGAGGAGTCCGGACCCCCCCCCCCCTTCCCNACCCTCCCCGATCTACACACTGTCAATTGACACAGAGAAACCCCAAAAATGAATGGATGATTGTAAACAATTTAGGCAACACAGATTTTAGGCTAGACTAATTAATAAGACTATATCAAGTTATATGATGCTAGTACTGTTGTTTTGACCAACATTGTTTGAAAGCTAAAATGCATACAACTCTCTATAATATGTGATAACCTTTCTGTTCTTCGTCCACCGTTTCCTGAATTTAAAGTAACTTCGGTATTTTGTTATTTCTTATCACTTTGCCTATGCCTCTGCTGGTGTACTTTTAGCCCCCGAGGGTTAGCCAGTACTTCGGTGTTGACCGATTTTATCTATCTAAATTTTTGAACATTTTTCTTACAACTAAGGACACTCTCCTTCTTTAATAAATTCGTCCTTATCTGTTTTTGGCTTACCATTTTTATCTTTTTAGTTATATGTGCTCTATCAGATTTACTAAATTTGGTTCGTTGTTTTCCAAATATTTCGATTTGATCTCCAACGAACAAAAAAAATGTCGAATTGGCCATATGAACTGTGTCTTCAGTATGATGTTAGGGACCGACCATTTAACTTCAAAGGGGGGTTATGGTTTTTTTTTCTGGACAGAAATTTTTTTTCGCGCAATAATTTTTTTTTAACTAGTACAAACAAAATATTTTGTTTGAAAATAAGCATCATTTTTTTTGGACAGAAAGCCCCGTTCAGAATATTATTTTTCATCACTTTTGCAGCCAAAATATTTTTTTCATGTAAAATCAGGTTCAGAATATTTTTTTTTTGAAAAAAAAAGATTAACCCCACCCCCCCTTTTCGGGTTAAATGGTCGGTCCCTTATAATATTTATACTTCTTTCATGTCGCTTATTGCGGTTCAACGAACCACTTCAAATATTTCTTGTTTGCATGTATTCATTCTATTTTTGAACATTGTGCAAAAACATTTCATCTATACAAAAAGTTATTTTTATGTGCATTTGGTAAAGATTATGAAAATAAATTAGAGAAAAATAGTCAACATTGGTATATTTAAACATTTTTTTGTCCTTGAGTATTAAAGAAGAAAATGTTTTCAATAAATTGAAAAACGGGAATAGCATTATCTTTCAAAAGTGAACAGTAAATTGAAGAAAATTCAAAAACAATTATAATTTAAAGGGAAGCAACCAATATATCAAACCATATTTTTCATGCATTCTTAGACGATGAGCAGTTTCGGGGAAAGTAATTAGTTTTGAGAACACTGACAGTCTTTGCATTCCTGTGAATCTTACCGATTTACGCGGCAGAGTACCAGTTTTGAATTTTTTATACCCCGCAAATAAAGTTTGGGGGTAGGAATCACCCTGTCTGTCTGTCTGTCCGTCTGTCTGTCCACACTTCTCGTAAGCGCAACTCCTCTTAAACCACTTGAAGGATTTTGATGAAACTTTACACAAAGGAAGGACACTATGTGGAGATGTGCATGAAGGAATATAATTATTGTCCGAATCCAGAAAGGGGAGATAATTCGACTTTGACTTTTCGTTGATTCCCTTTGTATGAGTTACCTCGTAAGTGCAATTCCTCTTCAACAACTTGAAGGATTTTAATGAAACTTTACACAAAGGAAGGACACTATATGAAGATGTGCATGAAGGAATATAATTATTGTCTGAAACCAGGAAGGGGAGATAATTCGACTTCGACTTTTCGTTGATTCCCTATGTATGTGTTACCTCGTAAGCGCAACTCCTCTTAAACCACTTGTTTTTTCTACCACCCATGCCATCGATTTTGAATCGAAGTCTAACTATGAAGCCTCTATAAATACTCAAAAACTTTCAACCTGAACAAAAAATATGAAATTTGACTGGTGTACATAATGCGCCTGTCAAGCACCATCTGAATTACATCTAGGCTCAGAATCACATGCCAAGTACGATACAACGTCAATTGCTTGTATTAACCTACCCTTATACATGTTATTTTAATACATATTTACGAATTGTACGTGAAAATGAAGTATATATAGGATTTTTAATAAGAAAAGTAGCCAAAAAAGTTTTTGCTATTAAAAAATGGACATCGTCGTCTCCATATATTAAAGCATCACGGGAGCTGAAACACTGTTTTTGTGAATTTTGTAGGTCTAACTTTTCCAATATCAGAATAGATGATAAGCACAGATAAGAATAATAAATCAAATGCTAATGATATGAAAAAAATCAAAAATCAAAGTCTATAGCTGTGTTTGTTTCTAGTGGCACTATAAGGAGAATGGTCTATAATTCATGTAGAAGTTTCGTTATACTGAAAATTATAACCTGCCTCTTGCAATGACCATCATTTTTTTTCTGAACTTGTCAGTTGCGTATCGTTGAGAAAAATCAATAGAGATTCCATATTTATCAAATCTGGGAAAATTGAGTTCGCGATAAATTATATAGTTCGGTTGAGTCAGGTACATTGTATAACAATACTCCAACAGGTCAATATTATGCTATTGCTTGAGATTCTGTTGATTTCACTATTCTACCCCAAATGTCCCTCCCGCTTTTTACAATTATTGTCTAAATACTGTCGTGGGGGATTCCCAAACCCAATCTACTGCTTGCCGTTCATAAAAGGTTTGCAGGTATGCCTATGGGAAGCCACATGTAGGAAGATATAATCGTTTCCACATTTTTTATTTATTTATTTATTTCTATTATTTTAGCTCCACGGTCGTGTGTAGTTATACCAAAGCACTGAAATCGTGTAACTCACGATGCGTGCATGACATGTGTGGTAGTCGTATTCCCTGTCTTTGGTAGTGTTAAGAGAATACCATATATGGATATGGAGTAAATGCAAATGAGACAAAGTCTCTACAATTACATGGTAAATCGAACAACTCTTTTATTGTTGTTCTTCATCTTTGATGATGGTACGGGAATACCCCGTCTTTGGTAATGGTGAGGGAATACCTTGTCTTTGTGGAATTCGATTCTCTACCATATTTTATTTGAACATTCAAGACAAAACAAGAGAAATAAACAAACAGGACAATATTGGATATCAGTGGGAAACATGAAGAGTTCACGGAGTTTTTCCATTACATTTAAGATGCTGATTTGAACTGAACAGTCCCGAATTGTCCATTTATATTCATAATATGTAATTACATGTATAAAGATTTCTTCATATCTGTCGACGAAAATTTAGAATGGGCTAATACCTATTGTATCTTAGTTTGTATTAAGTTACATTGAGGATGATTCGTGTTAATTGCGTTTTTACTGAAATCAATTAGTTGATATCGAATTTGGTTTTAATCCTTATTGATCCCCTCCAATAGGTAGACGGGCGGTAATACGTTCTGTTCTGATTGTCCCGATGTTGCAACTTGTCAAAACTCACATTGTTGGGATGCTGTGTGGAGGTGCGTTGCCATAGCTACATGGTGCCGGAAATGCAGTCCGGGTTTCTAGCCTTTAATTGTCTTGGATTTATACAGCAATTAAAGATCTGCAAACAAAAATGAATGTCACATCAAGGAATTAAATCCAATAATCATTATCAACTGCAGTAAAATATGGAGGGAACTAAAAATCAAATTTACTTAAGACATGACAGCGAAAACAAAACAAAAACAAAAAAAAGCAACAAAGACAACATACCATACAACATACCAGCCGCCATGTCATTCTGTAAAAAGTGGTGTAAAAGAGAAAATGCGGTTAAAAAATCATTAGACACTTTCATTAACAAATGCATGGAAGTTGTTGATATCCGAATAAATCATTTTGAAACACTTTATAAGCAGCAGAATACCATTCCTGCGATTTCAAAAATCAAACGGAAGTTAAAAGATTTGGAAAAAGCGTATACATTTGTTCCGGCAGATAAAGCAGCCAATAATGTGGTCGTTGTTTGACGTAAGTATTACATCGAGGTGCTTCGGAATGAAATTACCAATTCTAATACATTTCAAGCTACCACGTCAACAGAAACACAAATAATTGATGATCACATGATAGCTACAGCTGAACTTAAAGCAACTTCTAATTATAAAAGCATTCCTACTATGTATTGGCTTCCTAAACTACACAAAAATCCTTTCAAATTTCGTTTTATTTCGGCATCAAGTAAATATTTCTGTTTTATTGACTAGTGCACTTACTACCATAAAAAATCTCGTCATCAACTTTAGCAACAAATGTTATGAATACAGTGGAATTAACTACTTCTAGAGTGTTAAAAATTCGGTAGAAGTTTTGGAAAGACTTCGATCCGTTAATGAAGCATACACCCCTGTCGATAGCTATGATTTTTCTAACCTTTATACTACATTACCGCATACACTAATCAAAGAGAAATTTTCGTATTTGATCAAATGGTCCTTCAAAAAATCAGGATGTACGTACAGTTGTTGCAATACATTTAAATCCTTTTTCAGTGACGACAAACATGACAGATATACCAACTGGACTGGTCAGGATATGACAAAAGCATTAAATTTTCTTCTTGATAATAGTTTTGTTCGTTTCGGTGATACAGTCTATCGGCAAAAAATAGGTATTCCTATGGGTACCAACTGTGCACCTCTCATAGCAGATTTATTTCTTTATTGCTACAAGTCACAATTCATAACAAAAATTCAAAAAGACCTTTCTAAACAGCATTTAGTGGATAAATTTAACAATACATATAGATATTTGGACGATATTTTGGCTTTAAATAATCCTGAATTTTCTAAATTTATAGATGAAATTTATCATGCAGAACTTAGTTTAAATAAATCCAATAGCAGCAGTGATTATACTCCATTTCTTGATCTTGATTTATCAATAAATCAAGGAAAGTTAAACACTAAGGTTTATGATAAAAGGGATGATTTCTCCTTCCCTATAGTCAATTTTCCCCATCTCGACGGCGATGTTCCGTTAGCCCCTTCTTACGGGGTCTACATTTCACAACTCGTTCGATATGCACGAGTATGTAGTGATGTTTCTGACTTCAACGACCGAAAACTTTGTCTCACTGAAAAAAAATTTCTGCATCAAGGGTTTAGATATCATAAATTCATAAAAACATTCTCTAAATTTTATTATAGATACATTGCCTTATTAAGGAAATTTGGTTCTACATGCAGGGTTCTTATACATCAGGGCAAACTTCTATGGCAATATCATTTACAAAGCGCATAAATTCAAAAATTGTCCTTCCAAACTTATTTATCCGTTAAACAAACTCATTCATAAAGGATATAAATACAGCATTGTTGTTAAATATTTTTTCTGTTTTTTGTTGGCAAAAATATTGATCATCCCCTAACTGCTTTACACCATAACTAAATTTAAACAATTTTTCATATTGGCAGTATTTGGCATTGCACAATATCATGTTCTTCTTTCATAATTGATGATGTTGTTATACAAAATCTATTTAGAAGTATTTCAATTGAAATTTCATATGTAAGAAGGCTTGATATCATAGTCAACGGAAAGTATGTGCTTAGCTAGCTGTCAGTAACTGCGAGCATTTGTTCAGACAGTACCTGTCTGTATTGTCTTCATGTTTTATGTACTTCATTGTAAGCGTATTAGTCTTGATAAGTTGGACTTTTTTTCAAGTTTGATTTTTACTGTGAGTCTTGTTGTGTATTTATTTTTAGCTATTCACAGCACATAGGGGAGGGTTTGGATCCAAGAAAACGAGTTTAACCCCACCGCAATTTTTGCGCCTGTCCCAAGTCAGGAATATGTTGGTCATTGGCTTGTCCTTGTCTTCTTATAAAATTTTAGTTTCTTGGGTTATTGGATGTGGTTTGTTTCCATTGGTTTAGTCACTTTTTTTACCTTTTTGAGGCCCTTTAGGGCTTGCTTTATGGTGTGAGGTTCCTCACTGTGTTGAAGACCGTACGGTGTCCCCTAGATGCTTTGTTTTGGGTCGTTTTAACCTGGATATGGGATGTTATCTCCTTGACATTTACCCCATTTCCTTTCTTTTTCAGTATAAGAGCACAACATTAAAAACCAAAATACTTGTACAGTGTGAACTTCCTTCAATCCGAAAGTGACATCAAGTGCTCAAGAGGCGTAATACTCCGTTTATTACACCCGTCACACTATCAGTGAGTCAATACAGGGTAAAGTCAAAACCAGTAATGTCAAATCCTGTAGGAAAAAAAAACTAAACCGGATTACCACTCTCCATTCTCCGCCTCCGACGTTACTATACGAAATTGTTGAGTGTTTCATGTAATTCAAATCGGCAAAAGCGGCTTATTAACAAGGAATCACTGCAAAACATTTCAAGTACGGAGGAGTAATGCTTTTCGCTATTTTGACGAAACTTATACTATATCTTTGCAAACGTTACTCTAAGACTCCCATCTATCCTGAAAAGTGGTACAGGTTGTCCAGTTTATAACTCGAATAATTCAATCCCTCTCCGTATCGGATTCTCTCCTTCTTCTTAATGAAGCGATCGTAGTGAGTGGAATATAACGACTGGGTTATCCAGTTTACAAAAAAGATAACAGTCATTAGTACTATAAGAAAAGTGATTGAAAAGTTAAATCTATCTATGAATCCAAACAAAGCCAACTACGAAAAGGCTTTATATAGAGAGAAATACCGTCAGTAGCAGCACTAGCGTTGTCAGAACTGAAAAATGAAGCAAAAGAAACAAAGAATCTTATATTCACATTTAACGACGCACAGAAAGCATTTAATGTTGTTTGGCACTCGGGACTTATGCGTGAAATGTATTAAAATGGTGATTGCAATTTGTGGAATTGTATCAAGATCTTGCCTTCAAAAGGAGTGGACAACTCTCATTGGCATTGGAACACAAGGGAGGAGTTTGGTCTCATACTGCGTATAAGATCTTTATAAACATGATAATTGAATCATTGGACTAGGCGCATATCTTGGAACCTTTACTATTGAATACCTACCGTTATGGATGATGTCTTTCTGGTGTCCTCAATACACTCTAGATGCAGTATATGTTAAACGTATTGTCTGACTATGCAAATAAACATCGATAGATTGAACAACCTATGAATGATGAAGATCTATACATTACATCAAATGCAAAACACTTAGGCATTGAACATGATAAAAGTTCTAAATATAGTGTACATGAAGTTGTTCCATCGGTAATACATACTGCCAAAAACTGTTTTTGCGCTCATGTGTGCAGGGCTGCATGGACTCAATAGAGCAAACCCAGAAACATCAATACACTTGATTAGAATATATGTAATC
>MJUU01074408.1:0-14156 GCA_002080025.1 Modiolus philippinarum
AAAAAAAAAAAAAAAAAAAAAAAAAAGCACTGTTAATGAAAAGTCCGGTTTGTCAAAGTTTGTATTTGCTACTAAGGTAACAAACCCTGAAGTATATGAAGTATCATAGATTCCTTAAGTAAATGTCAATGAAATTTATCAATGTGTAATTCGGGTATAAAAAGGCAAAAAGGGCAATAATTTATGAGACAACAGAATTCGTGTTCATTATTTTCTTCAAATGTACAATATTCACATATTTCATGCTTTGTGTCTTTGATGTTTTAAAACTTTTCCTGTCACAATCAATGGTAATTAGTGTATAAATATTTTCATGTTCTAAATTTAGTGTTGTTGGCAGGTGTTAAGTACGTGAGTATGTTAATTCGGGACATGTTTCAAGAATCAATTTGGCACATCCCTACAGGAAAAAAAAAACAAGTTACTCTCTCCCCGGGCTATGATCATTATTCTCTCATACACTTGTATTTACGTCAGGAGGTTTCTATTAATCAGTAATAGCAATTAAAGACTTGTTATGAGCATTTCTTTTGTTATTCAATGCACCTTAATTCTTGTAAATGCCTTGGACTATTCCATCTCTCTTTTGTCTTTCCTTTGTCGCTCGATTTCGAAGCACTTTAACTGATATTTTACCTCAAATTATTGACTTACCTCGAATTATTTATAAACCTCATTAATTTTTATGCATATTCAATCATTTGTCGTATGCTTAACTTGGACCTTCTGTTATGTTTCACCTAAATATTAGATGAAGTTTTAGTTTCATGTGGGAAAAATTTCCCGGTCCAAGGACCGAACCTGCGCTACCTTTCTGTAATATCAAGGTGATCAGACGACATTCATAATTCGCCGCGGCTACCGTCGCATGTTACCGGACAGATGTAAGAAGATATATTTAAAGTGACAACAGATCGATTACTGTGGTGATTTAAAAATTCAATCTATTCGGTATTTATATAATAAAAGTAAACAAATATCTGAAACAAGATCAGTATAAAAGGAAACTTTTTCGTATGAAGAGCAAAAAATCAATCTATTAACTAATTGATATATGTAGCCTAGAGAAACTAATCTAATAAACATGAGTAGAAGATTCTATTTCAATGGCGGGATGTCAGCATTAAGTTTTAGATATATACTTTCTTGTATTTTTCATTTTCGGCGGTATTTTTTCATATTCGAGGTCTTTAAGTTAGTTAAAGTATGTTTCAGAGTAATTTATTGAATTAAAGTGCTCCGTAAGAAAAAAGGTGGTTAAAATGCCTTCGCGCTGCGCGCTCAGGCATCTTGACCACCCCTTTTCCCTTTTCTTACGAAGAACTTTAATTCAATTAATTACTCAGAAACATACTTTAACTATTACTTGAAGGTTAACTTTTGCCAATTTTTATTTATATACGGTATATTATTATATGCCTCATTGTTATCTCTGAACAGAAGGTGAGAGAGATTACGTGAACTGTAGATTAAAGATCTTACGATGAAACATTCCAAAAAAAATCCTTGGAGTATTTATTTGATATTGCAAATTTAAAAAAAACTAAGTCATGAAATTTTTTTTAGGTTACCCAGGGTTTACTATTTTAACCAGTAGTTTAAGGTATATCCTACATTGGCAGATACAGGGGTTGACCCCTCGTCATACCCTGCACTGGTGGACTTCTGGAATTTTTTTAAAAATTCGTGCGGAATTCAGGAAAAATGACAAAAATGACAAAAAAGTCTGGAACCTTCCTTTTTGTCTAGAACCTTATTGGCACCCCTTTTTAGGAGGCTGGATCCGGTGGTATCCTTGAGTTTGTATACAGGTGATACAAATAATTCTAACACGATGTTAATTATACAATCCCGCATCTATTGGCTAAAAAACAAAACAAACAAAAAACATTGGCGTTGCGTTGATCGACAATAAGCAACGCATTACGCTCAAACCGGTGCTAGGGGACGTTTTTAACTTACTATGAGATATGAGCAAGGCTCATTGTTGAAGGCCTCATGGTACGTCAAGATGAAGAACAACAATCAAAGCGTTGTTCCATTGCTTGGTTGTCTCATGTGCATTTACTCCATTTCTTTCCATTATTAATTTTATAATAATATTTCTATGTGTTTCATTTATTCAGTTTTTGAAATAATATTTTCTTTATAATTTTAACCTAAAATGGTATCTTGATGCAGTGGTCGTAAAGAAAAAATAAAACCGAAATGAACTTTATTTAGAACATACGACACAATTTACTGCCAAACCATTACTGTATGGGGGGGCATGGTAGTGATCCACACTGAGCACCAGTAGCATACAATAAATTGCTGTCGTCATTTCTTTCACCTCCTTGCAAATATTCAGGATCGCTATCAACGCATATGTAGGTGGATGCCCTGTAAGTCATATCATTAGATGCTAGGACACCATAATATTCCATTTTCCAACCACTGTAACAAGTTATCCTGCCAGGAATCATTACAGATGCTGTTGTGTTAATGCTTCTACATAATGCACATGGAACGTCTTCATTTTGTGCTCCTTTTCCGAAAAAATCGCCATTTTCAAATTCCGTTCCATAAATGAAACTGTTTCCAGGCACAGTTCTATTACTGAGCTCTGGGTTATTTGGAAGACAAAGCGTGTTTCCTGGGCCACCAATATTCCTCGAGTTTGTCAGGAATATCTGACCCGCCGTAAATCCTGTTAATAATAATATTGCTAATATCATTTTTATAAGTGGAGCAAAAATGATCATATGGGTGCATAAATTTTTATCCAAATTATCATAGATTAGATAGTAAATGTCTTTATCTAGCACTGTATACCGTAGATGTACAGCTAAAATTCAATCTGTCTGTCAGATACATTTGAGAATGTGAATATGGGACTTCTGAGTCGTTTTCAAACCGGGTTCAAGTTCTCATACTATACAAAAAAATTAATATATCAATGCATTGAGAGGGAATCACTAGTTACTGAATATTGTTGAGCTACGGATAGTTTATATTGAATCTGTTGTAGCGCTTCAGTTCAATTGTTTTTTGTCAATTAAAATTAAGTTAAAAATTGTCATGTAGGAACAATAATAGGTATACACTTCAATTTCATAAATATATTATTTTTATGTGTTATGTACATTATATATCAATAGGTCAAGAATCCAGTCATTCCGTCTCACTGGTATCTGAGGCGATCGTTTAGCCTTCAATTACAAGAGAAACCCGATCTCGAAAGTCCCGTATTACGGTCACAGAAGACACAGTAGTACTTCGATGTGGCGTTTTTGGGAAGAATTTGTCCCGTTTTTTTGTTTTTTTTTTGTTTTTTTTGGGGGGGGCGTGTCTCAGTTCTATGAGGAGCATATTTGATAAAACATCAACAAACAGACGGCATTTCTAAGATTTCAAAACATACTAGTAGCACTCGCAGAAGAAAACCTAGGATAAGCATCATATATCATTAAATTATTGCATTAATATTGTCTCACGAAAGTGTTGTAGCATTGAACTAAGAAAAATCCACAAAAATTGTTTTCACTTGTTTTATTGTAATTTATGACAAAAGTGATTCTTCGTTTTTTAATTATCACAATATATATTAAACAATAAATAAACATGGCAACAGTTGACTTGTAAGCAGAAGTTTTGTAGTTATTCCCATTTTTCGATGGCATGTGCTAAAATGCTGAGTGGAGTGGAGTGGAGTGCAGTGTGGAGTGGAGTGGAGTCTCGAATGGAGTGTGCAGTTGAAAATACAATTATCTTTAATTTTCCAAAATGATCAATTTATAACAGAAATGCTTCGTTAACTGGTATAAGTACTTAAAGTAATGTCCTTATGTTCATTTATGAACAAAACAAATGTCTTCTTACACTAAATCGGTTATAAGATTTTTAACTCCACTTTACTTAAACGACCTCAGAAATTACTCCTAACTGTTCTCTTAAATTATTTCAAAATAAGAATTAAGAATTATACATTTCGACAGTTTTTGATAATTATAACAGGAGCAGAAATTATGCCTATATATCTTTCACTATTTCACCAAGAAGCTGTGAAAAGACATGTTTTGCAACACTGGCATTGCTTGTAAAATCGCTGATGTGGAGCTGTATTTTTTAAAGATGACCCAACATATATATTCTTTTTATTTCCATATATATCGGTATGTTTTTTGTAGACTTGCTACAAGTCTATCCACGTGAAGTACAAAGAGACTTGTAATATCTGCAGTGTCCTTAAACAAGATCGCCACAGACTGCAATAAATTTTAATTAACCATGATATTACAGGCAATAAACTTTGACCACTACTATTAATGATTATAACATGCAGTCACAGAACAGCTGAGATTTTCACATACTTATTTGTTTACGATAATTGCTTTCATTAATGAATCACTTAAAAAAATTACATAGTGGTAGAGTTAAAACTGAATTTTTTGTTTATTAATGGAAAAACATCTAGATATCTGCAAATGCCAAGATATTCATACAGATAAATTGTGTCGAAAATGTCTAAAGAATGTACTTCTCGTTGATAGTAAATAGGTGTTTGATAGTGAACAAAAGTTTTATATGTTTTAACATAAGTTTTTAGAATAATATGCAAATGGTTCAAAACAAAGAAGGAACCACTCCTTTAATGTATTTTTTTAATTCCATTTAGTCTAGTTATTCGGAGAAGATCCGCCATAGGGTCTTAACATAAAATTGCTGGTTGTCGTTTGGATGAGCTGTTGACATGCTGAAAAAATTTGAAAAGGTTAGAGCCAAGGTCTATTGTCACCAACTTACATTTGGTTTTGTAGCTTCAGAGAAGATCTATGGTTAAAAATAGTGCAACTATTTCTAATGCTATTTCCAAAGGGTACGTGTCCCCAGTTTTACAAATGTCTGAAAATAAACGCCAGGCTATTTTAACCCTGGGTCCGTACAAACGATAAATTCATACATTATAAATAATAAACTAGAAAAACTGTGAGCAGAACTCACCCAAATATATCCCAAATATCAAATCATTACTACATACAAAAGCCGAGAAATCCTTAACGAAAATTTCAATCTATAGCTATAAGGGGGAAAAATCAAAGTTGGCTTCTAACAGGAAGTAGATGAGTTATACACTTAAAAGGGGAGACACGGTACAACTCATCATACTAAAGCTTCAGATAAAATATCAAATTATCACTATATACGCAAGCTGAGAAATTCTTGACGAAAAATTTCAATATATAAGCCCTTTTTCAAAAAGTGTTGTTATCTTTTCCGGGATTTGAACTCTCCCATCAAATGGTGGTATAAACACTCTTCGCTTCCGGTTATCACTCGTACGGTTGGCTAACAATACACAACTTAAACTCTGAATACATTATAATTATAACAAAATTAGTAAACATCAGTAAACAATGACAAGGTAATCTAAATATGAACAGTTTCATGAACTGTGCTCAGGATAAATAACACTTACGGTGTTGGGTTGAAATGCCGAAACCGAAGGGCGGACCAAATGATTTTTTGAAAAAGCTTAAAAAATTATTGTCAAACATGCAGAAGATGAGTTATGCGCTTGAAAAGAGACCGTGACGCGGTACAACTCATCAAACTAAAGCTTCAGACCAAATAACAAATCAATTTTTCATACGCACTGAAAAAATCTTGTTGAAAAATTTTCAATACGTGGTTATAATGAATAAAAATCAAAGTTTTCGTCAAACAGGGAGTAGATAAGTGACGGACGTGAAAGGTGGAGACACTGTACAATTCATCATACCGAAGCTTCAGAACAAATATCAAATCATTATTGCATACACAAACTGAGAAATCCTTGACGAAAAATGTTCAGGACGGACGGACAGACGGGCGGACGGACCGACAGAAAGACTGACGAACAAGGGTAAAACAGTATACCCTCTCTCCAACGGAGGGGGATAATCAATGGAAATAAACCACATCCAGTAACTCGAATATCATAGAAGACAAGGACAAGCTAATGACCAACATATTCCTGACTTGGGACAGGTGTAAAAATTGCGGTGGGGTTATACTCGTTTTCCAAACGTTATTTAACGTTAATTTATGTATATAGTAGAAAATTGTCTTTATAATTATTATTATTTATATAAATAAATGCATATATTAATTTGAACAGTGTAGCCATGGTTGCACATGAGTGCACTCATATGTTCATTTATACACATGAGCATGTATATTGTCATTTTAATATGTATTTCGTTTTACTTTTGTTCAATGATATGTGCATAATGCCCCTTGTGGGTCCTTTCCTATAAAATATTCTTCTCCTTCTATTCCTGTATTCCTGTATATATTACAGTAGACCTTTTTTATTTGTGGATGTTTTTTTATTAAAACTACATGTTTTCAAAACAAATCTTTTGTTTCAAAATACTTAAGCTGAATCACATTCCCTTTCTTTGTTCTGAGTTGTGCGAATTCCAGTGATAAAACAACCAAAACCACATATAAAAACTCATTGACATAAAAAATAATACGAACAATGGCAGTGTTGCAAATTTTACAGTGTAACAAAAAAAAATGTGTAAGATATGTATTGGATTTTATTTGTATGTTTATTATACTATAGGGAAACGGGATAGAGAAAGGGGAGGTTTGGGTACCCTACCGGCTGAACCCTACCGCTAGCTGTCACTAGTGCCGGTACCAAGTCCGGCTATTCCGAGTTCCTATCGTTGTCTATGTTTGTATTTTGTCATTTTATTGTTTTTCTTGTGCAGTTATCTGGTCGATTGTGACATGTGATTGTAATGTTTGGCCTTTGTAAGTGTTTCCTGTTATCTTTCCATCATTAATTATTGCCATCATCTCTGTTCCAGTTCTTAACCATAATTACCAAAAACTGTGAAAAGTAAATATTTATTTATGTCTGTTTCGAAACAATTTAAGAAGATAATTGTGATATTTGTATTTACAACAATTTCTGAACACGAAGTCATTAAAAAAAGACGTTTTAGTACGGTGAGTTAAAAATATTATACCCTTAACAGTTTTAGTGTTAGAAGACATTTGTACTGGTCATAGATCAACATAAAGGCATTCCTTAAGTACACAATTATAGGTGTAATTAGATGGGAGTAAACGAAGCATGTCTATTTTATGGGCAATTGTCAATTAAAAATTGATGATTTGGGGAAACTGAATATAATTATTTTAATATGAAATATTATTTCAACTCCACACTCCATTTCAGACTCCACTCCACACTTCACTCCATTTCAGACTCCACTCCACTCCGCACTCCACTCCACTCCACTCAGCATTTTAGCGCATGCCTTTTTCGATTTGCTTATCTGTATGTTTAATGGCGAGAAGTC
The DNA here is from genome assembly GCA_002080025.1 of Modiolus philippinarum. NCBI lineage: Eukaryota > Metazoa > Mollusca > Bivalvia > Mytilida > Modiolidae > Modiolus > Modiolus philippinarum. The sequence continues at coordinate 7,341 of MJUU01074408.1, forward strand.
CTCGTTTTAAAGAGCGTTGTCCTGTTTTATTGGGTGATTGCCCTTGTTTGATGGGCTCTCTGAAGAGAAGTTAAATGTGAACCAAATTAACAATCATAAAAAGAACAGAAAATTGAGACGGAAGCATCAGGTGCAACAAATCGAGAGATTCAAAGAGTTTTTACGATTAACATGATTAATTGGGAACGAATCGACTGTACTTAAGTAAAAAACTGTAATAATAAATAAAACTTCACGTGTCTTTAGTAATTCACAAAGAAACTTCTTAAAACAAGACGCTCTGAAAGCCTGTATCGCTCACATGCGCAATGGCTGATACATTTACTAAGTCAAATAAACTTCTAAGTTGAAAAAGTCTCATTTTCGGATTACGTAAAGAAAACCTTCATGCTATATGGTGCAACATTTAACTTATTCCACTACTTCCTGCCATCATGGATAAGGAACGGGTCTGAATGGGCACAATTTTTAAGAAACTACTATGGCCAAGTTTATTACCAACTAATCAAATAGTCTCAGAAGAGAAGATCTTTGAATGTTTTCGAAAGATGCAGACTTGAAAGTCATCTGTTTTGAAGGGAATCAATTCGCCCTTCCAGAAACTGAGTATTGTGGTCATGTTGATTGTATTTGAAATTATGGGTGTACGAACTATCGATTTTCGACCAAAGACGTTATGGTATTTACGATCTTGACCCATCAAAATATTTTGGTGTACGCTCTACCCACAATGTTCTAATTTCTGAAACGGTGAATTCGGATACCTTGTGATTAAGTATGGTTCTAATTATGCCAGTTGTTTCAGAGGATAAGATCTTTGAATGTTCTTTCCGTAGGGTCCAATATTGAACAATGTTCCCTGTTAGCCCTATTTTGCATGCCACGTATGGTTTGGTTCTCATGAAAAAAAAAAAATCTTCACATTGGGTCGAAATTTACACTAAATTCTCCGCTGACGGTCATGTTGAATGACGGATTGGCAATAAAGTAATAACACTTGGTCATGACATCATATATATTTCGTTTAAATCCATTCAGCGGTTGTCTATGGAAATAGATCTCAGTATGCATTTCCCATATGGCCCAATGTTTAACTAAGCATGTTAGATGACGGATCGGCACGATGTAACAAAAACTCGGTCAGTACCTCATAAGCATCATTCTTTCCAAGTTTGGTTCAAATCCATTCAATGGTTCTTTTGAAGAAAACCTTAGTATGTATTTCCCCTATGGCCCAATGTTAAATCCAGTTACGCTGCAGGCGGCCATGTTGGATGACGGATCGGCACAAAAAATACAACACTTGGTCAGAACTTCATAATTATCTTTCATGCCAAGTTTGATTCAAATTTATTCAGTGGTTCTCAAGAAAAAGTTTTTTGAGGAAAAGTTTACGACAGACGACGGACGCAAAGTGATGGCAAAAGTTCACCCTGGCGTTGCCTGGTGAGCTAAAAATTCCGTTTATATGTCAACACTCTCACTGCCAAAATGATCATAAATAAGTTTGTCTTAACAAAGTTATTTGACAATATGTTGTGATTTCATAACACAAAAAAATACATTTTGTTCCTTTGTAAATACATGTCTTTTTATACTACTCATCATCCCTGCTAAACCATTATTATCCTATCAAACACATCGCCTGACAATGAGCTGTTGATTTAATATATTTAATTTTGATAAAAGGAATCGGTTTAATGTGAATTGTAGATTTGAATTTAATGTAATATTTGGAAAAACCAGGACCAAAAGGTAAAAAACCCGGACATTTTCCTCCGATCTCCGATCTCGCGATAAAACAAGGACATACAAAAAATATCATTTTACAACAAAGCGAGCAAGTAAAATCGTTCCGTTATTCTGTGAAATGATTTTAGCTTATGTGCACATGTATTGAATAATACCAAATAGGAAAATTATCAAAATTTCTTTCCATAACACAAACATCTCTCCAAAAATACGGACCAAATCGTCACAAAAAAAACGCAACCTCGAAGGAAACAATGTCTGCTATGACAATGAAATTGTTATACTAAAAATAGAGACCTACATCATTATTTTATGTATCTAGTATTATTATATAGATAGCAGTGATTTATCGAGTTTTCTCAGTTAAATAAATGTCATATTGTCACCGATGAAAATAAAGGATTTCTAGTCACCGGATGACGTCTTAATGAAGGGACGTCACAATATCACTTCAATGTCGTCGTCAAGTAAACAACTGGTGTATTAAAATGAAGAAAATAATCCGCATCTAAAATCCAGGTTTTTGAGTAGAAAATCTATATAATAAAAAGCATAACTAATCGACCGTCATGAATATCAATAAAATGTCACTCGTGTCGATCAACGCAGTAGATAAAACTCGTTGCGGAACAAAGTTCCGCAACTCGTTAAATCCTTCTGCGTTGTTCGGCACTCGTGACGTTTTTATTGATATTCACGACGGTCAATTAGTTATACTATAAGTATTCTGTTAAATTTAATTATAGAATCCAATTTTGCATATATATGACACGTGTTTGTGTGCAAAAAAGAGGCATTTGTTTGAGCAGTGTTGTGGTAATTGTAATTGTAATCATAAATCAGCCGTAATCAATTACATTTTCAAGAGTAATTAGTGTAATTATTAATCAGCCAGAAATCTGATCATATGTAATTTAATTTAATCAATTACTTTTTAAAAATAGCCTGTAATCATGATTACTTTATGATTGCATTCTGATTACAATTGAATTATTAAAATCTCAAATCATAACTTTAAACCAAGTATAAATCTCATAAATTTTATACAGTTAAGTTCTAATATAAAGGGGAAATGTGCAAACAGAAAAAAAATTCTTTTTCATATATATCAACAAAAGTTATGTTTAAGGGTAAAATGTTTGTTAGATTAGCCAATTGCACTTTTTTCACAAATTTGATCACAAATACAAAAGGGAAAATTCAATGACATTTTAATTTTGTGACAGATTATATCATGGAAAATTCTTATTTTGTTTAAGTTTCTGTCTTCTGATTGAGTTCAGCATATAAATTTATCTTTGAAAAGAGTTTGAAAAGTTTGCACAGTTGGTCCATTCAAGCCCTTTTCTGATTTGTTTTTGCAAATGTATCATTGAAACCCCTATTTAAAATATCCACCACTACATGATCAAGTTAAAATTATATTACATGGAGATGGTCATATAAAGAATACATAAAGTTGTGAAAATCTTAGTCTTGAATAAAGTTTAATTGTGGTGATAATTGATTGTTGTTTAATTTGGAATCAAAATTTCAATCCTTTGTTTAATCAGTGTTAAGGAGGGACAATACCAAATGATGGGTCATTTTTTTTTTTTTTTTTTTTTTTTTTTTTTTTTTTTTTTGAAAAAAAAAATGTTTGCCCAATGAAATATCTTGCTATGCTGAATTAAAATATCTAATTTAAAAGTTTTTCTTCTCTGAAGTTTAGGAAAATAATCGTAGTTTTACTCAGAATAATAGTAAAAGTGGACGATTCTTTTATAGAAATTGGCTTGTGATACACGTATAGTCATCTGTAACCCTTTTTTTTTTGTGGCAAAGAACTAACACAAAATTTCTGAGTAAATCAGGTATCTTTTGGTGTATAAAATTAGGGGTCACCGTTCACTTAAGTGAGTTATTAAACGTCTAAATTTGTATTTTTAAGTAAAAATACCCTTTTTTCTTCAGAACGTCACGTCAAATTGCAAAACGTCGTATAACATGATTACGTTTTGTGTAGTTATATTTTGGCTGGTCCTTCAACTTACAAAATGATTATGGACTGATTATGATTGAATATTCAAGAGGGAGAAGATAATAGATATTTATCTAGTAAAGTATTCAAATAGTCGTTCAACCATCTTTTGCTGTTTTTTACTCTTGGTTTTCCGTCTGTCTCCTCCTTCAAAATCACTGTACGAGATATGATAAGGCACAGGATATTTTTGCTAAAAATAAATTCTCTGACCAGCACCTGGGTTGAATAACCTGGTCCGAGAAGGGAGTCAAAAAAAAATCCCGGATCCGATGAAAATCCAAGGACCCCCTCCCCCTCCCCCAAATTCAAGTGCTCCGTGTCTAAGGTAGCAAGACACAGTTTCGTAAATTTTGCGAGTGGACTTTTCCAAGATGATTACATCATCTATGGGATTCCATGCTATTTTACGGTCCTAATATTGAAAATGTCAACTTATTTTATATTTATGTTTAGAGTTAGCCATGATGATTAAATAAATAGATAATTGAAGTCAGAGCTTAATTTCAAATTTTATTTTGTGTCAACTTTGTGCAGGGAAGACAATTGGATGAACACTGTAGTTTGCCATGTGCTAAATTTTGACCTCAATGCCAGGCAAAATAGCAGCTTTCGGAGCCGGTGACCGTACCCAAAAAACCCTACTTAAAAGAAAGAGGAAATCATGTTCTTTGCAATAAATTTAATTTCAATGGTAATTTCTGCACCAGTATTGCTGAAATTGTTTGCGTGGCTCAACATGGCCTGAATTGGTGCAGTTTTCAGTGAAATTTACCATTTTGTCCACATTTGTAATCATCTCAGTTTGCATGTATCTTTGTCAAATTTATTAATATTTTTAAATATCACGAAAATTGAGATTTTAAGCTTTCCATTGGTATATAGATGTCCATATATAATTTTATACATATCATATAAAGGATGGGTAGTTTTTATTGACTTGTTCATTATGACGTCACACAAAATAACTGTGTTCTGCATCAGACGGGATCAGAGAAGTCAGCTGAAATGGGAGCGTAATTTTGAACAGACAAAAAAAAACAATATACCCCGCAACAAAGTTCGTGGGACATGAAAATTTAAAATTAGTACTTATAACTTTTATTTGCAGACAAAAGACTCGTTAGAGTCATAGCAATACAATACAAAAAGAACACAATACAAATCACATGAAACATACCAAAATCATATTTTTCAAACATTTCAATTTTTAATATTAAAACAGTAAAGCTTAACCTTCTCCCCTCAGTTCTAATGACCTCTTTATGAAAGAAGCAACTGCTTTAATATTAGAAGGTGTTGACGGATTCAGAATTGTTTTTAAATTTATTATGTCTGGTCCCGTTTTTAGGTCAAAATCTAAAAATTAGTTTCTATTAAGGAAACACAATATACAAATTGTTGTTTATCTACAGAAATATTTGACTATTTTTTTGATTTTGGTCTTTTTGTTCGTTACTATAGTTTTGCCTTGTACTGATTCATTAATTTACACTAAGGACTGAATATAGTCCATCATACCCGTTCCTTTCATGAGCTTTTTGAGGGGGATCATTGTCAAACCGCTTGCTGCCAGGGGTCCAGGATTTGAAATTAGGGGCGCAATTAAAAAAAATGACCAAGTGTTTCGAGGCGCGAATTTTCTTAGAAACATATTGACCGAAGCCCCGATTTTATCCTAAAAATTTATACTTTTTCCGGTTTTAGGGGCTACGCTCCTCACGCCACTCCTAAATCCATGCCTTGAGCCCGCAGCTTTCTCAGACAAAACTTTATATCTGCATGATTAAACCAGTGAAATATTCGAACTGTACTAAGTAGCATTTTACAAACTGGATAGAGAAACTGTACTTCATAAGATCATCAGTTGTAGCGCATGTGCTTACAAGTTTATGAAGAAGTTTCACATCTTCCTTTGCATTGTGTGCATCATATGATTTATGCAGTGCTTTTCGAACTGAAAGTGTATGTGAAAACTTTTTTGTGTCATGTTCATTTACTACATATCTTTTTATTGTTTATTTTACGCCATGGACATAAAACAGCTTGAGTAATTACAAAGAAAACTTGTAATGAGTAATGACAAAGTAAAAAGGTTATTGTTATACTTCCTTGATGTAATTTTTAATCATATTTTTGAAGTGGTCACGATATTCGCCAAAAGGAATACAAGGATATATGGTTGTTAACTTAGATAGAATTTCAAGAAAAAAGTTTATCTTTGATAATTTCAGGAAATTTACCAAAACTGGAAGGGGGGAGGGGGCTTGGAAGGAAAATCTGATCCTGGATATTTTTTCTAGCAACCTATGAGCCTGACTATTTTTTTTCTCACTGGAACCCATACTGCATTTTTTCCGGACTATGTCGAATATTTTTGGCCGCCTTATGTCTCACTGGATACGAAGCGGATTAAGTGAGTAAGTCGAATATTTTGCCCCATATATGTCATCCTGGTTTTTTCAGTCTTCTGTACTCATATTTTTTCCCACTAAATTCATGATATTAGATTTTTCCCCGTAATTCCATCCAACCCCTCCCCTCATAAATCAAAGTACAGAGTACTGTTATTCGGTTTTCCCTGTTTAGTCGAAAAAAAAAAGAATGTGTTATACTCTTTTGTCAGCTAAATAAAAGGCATCTAAAAGAAAATACAAAATATTCAAAGAAAATACACACACACACACACACACACACAGAGAGAGAGAGAGAAAGAGAGAGAGAGAGAGAGAGAGAGGATAATTTTGACGGCAAACAGTGCAATTTTGATTTGTCATCACGCCTGGGAGTCTGTAAAACTGTTAAATATTTTCCACCAAAAACACGTACTATATATTCAAATGACGTTCTTGATAACCGTCTGGTCTGGTTAACTGGCGATTTCTCAACTCAACTATGCTTACAAAATGACACGTGAAACAATGTCAGTTCATACGCGTTAAACACAATTTTAATCATTTTCAATATTTCTTATATATTTTGGTTTCAAGTATCACGGATAACGAGGCCAGGGAGATTTGAAATACGAGTTGTTGTTTTTTTTT